>DWFV01000695.1:0-13147 GCA_018246775.1 Parelbella machaon machaon
CCAGCGTGTAGATATCCAGCGACTGCAGCCCCCACCGCACCAGCCGGATGAACACCAGGGTTTCCCGCGCGCTGAACTGCTTCTGCCCCGTGATCGTCGCTGCGGGCGTGCCCTCCGTAGCAGTCGTAGTCTATTTCCAAAACAAATGTGGTATATATTTATTGCAGTTCATTTAAGCCACGCGACGCTGAATAATTAACTGGGATTAATAATGTACATGCTGACAAATTGACATTAGCAGGTAGAAGAGATATCGTTTCAAGAATATTTCCGAGAAAGATTTTCTGAGCTAAATTAAGTACGCGAATAACTTTACTAGAGTGTCAACAAAATTTCACTACATTCCGAGAAAAAAAAATTAAGTGCAGGCGCCATGACATAAATTGTATATAAAATAAATAGGTGAAATACACAGATTCTTTGAGGTTGAAACAAAAATACAAGCATACCGGCTACTGAACACTTCCAATTATATTCAATATACTAGATTTCTACTATGTTCAACTTGTTGATGCATTCATAATGACTTACTTTACAGGACGCACATCCCCATGTAATAGTTTTCACTCCACACACCAAAGTCTTCACAAGCGTCCTGTAATCCCCCACATTGAGATTGCTCATTTGCGAGTTAGGGAACCCTATTTTTGACTTCTCTTCAGACTTGGTGATGTGGTCTAAAAAGTCTGATGTAGGTTTGTCTTCGTCCATTTTTAGATCTGCCGTAGCATGGTGGAGTGCCGGCGTGGTTGGGGTGCTCGAATTAGCACCGTTAGCACCAGGCAGTATCATAGGTGTGTTTTTATTGCTAAAAAATAAGAAACACTCTTAATAATAATACTTTAATTCTTAAGAATTTTTTTCAACTTCTCATTCAATACATACTGCCAAAATTATTTGCCATCCATATCTGAATAATAAATAATCAAGTCATACAATTCATCAAAATTCCTAAGACGACTCTTTCAGAAAAGGTAGTTAGATCTGTAGTAAAGTCTCACCATTTAGCCATGAGTGCAGGCAGCTGTAGCTTGGATATCGTTTTAAACTTGAGTACAAAGACTTCCAAAATACGCATGAGCAGCTGGCGACCGTGCGGCGGCGCGGAGGGCCCGGGGGCTGCCTCGCTCTCCGAGCGTTGCCGGATGCAGTCCACCAGGTTTAGCAGCAGCTTGCAAGACATGGTTTGAATACTGGAACAGTCAGAAAGAGATATTTTAATCAAGAGTACTGTAGTTTCTACAGGTGTTGAAAATATCTTATATCTTCGTGCTCTATGGCCCCTGTTCTCAAAGTGGGCTTTCTGGAACTCTGAAGTTCTGTAAGGTTTATGGCACTTGATAAAATCTTTTATTTTCAAAAGAATTCTGACCTATGGTAAGAGAAAGCTTAAGGAGTGTACATTTAAGAGAAGTAACCAATTTATTTTAGCTCTTGTATACATTTGAACTAATTTTAAAACTCTCTATTGAATGTATGAATACATACAACGCTGCTTAAAGTCAGTTGTAGATTTCTGTGGACGGAAAAGACCACCTGTGACTGCTACCTACTCATTTGCTACTCTCTTTGCTAAAATTTATTCTTTATATTTACCTAGTAGGTAATGATTCATCATGCACATTCTTGGAGAACAAGTGTGCAGCAATGGCCAAGTCAGACAAGGGCAAATGTTGGCGGACGTGATGCACCAAGTCCGCTAGTGTGGAGTAGGCCAGTGGTCGCAGCGACTCGTGCACTGTCCAGCCTCCGCCCAACAGTACGTCCTCGTCGAATAGACGCTCCATGTATGGGACAAACTCTGAAAGATATCAAATTAAATAAGGAATGTGCTCCTTGAAGAATATTCATAGTTACTACAGTAATTATTGATGAAGAACCATATTGCAGCTGATTTACCAGCTAAGAGTTCATCCTTTTATTAATAAATGTGATAAAAATGCAGGCTTAAACATGAATATTATAAATAAAAATAAACTGACATCAAACCACAAAAGTCTACAAGCAATTTATATAAAAAAATATTTATACAGTCCAAAATATGTTTTTACAGATGTTTGGTCCTAAGCACTGTGCAAATAATTCATTAAAGATTAATATATGACTTACTTAATCTTAAATCTGTGGCTAGGATGTGTCTTGTAGCTATCACTAGTTCCTTCCTAAGATGAGCCACTTCAGGAGGGCAAAGTGTTAATAGCCCAATGATCCCCTTGACCATGAGGTTGGCATGATTTGCTATTGTGTCTTGATAAATTCTGATGATATAGGCCAAGAACGCTAAAGTTTTAATTTGAGCTCCCATGAAATCAACAAAAACTTCTTTGTTGAATGCATTAGAATTCCTGCAAAAAAAATTAATAGTACTATTTTTAGCAGCATGTTCTTATAAGTATCTAATGAACTTTACTGTTATTAACTAATTTTGAGTCAATAATCATAAAGTTTAAATAAAAAATGGTTGACAATGATGCAAGTCCCATGCCTATTTCATAATGTTGCTTTAAAACATTAAAAATTTATAATGATTGCTGTTACCTGTGTGTAGAAGCTGGCTGCAATGTGATGGTTTCCATAATCAGAGGTATAAAATTGCTGACTTCCTGGTGTACATTCTGTTTGTACAGTTGATACATCAGAACAACTATTATAGGTAATTCTTGTATCACTTTCAGAGAGAGGACTGATCTCGGAATGAGATTGTACTGAAATAAATAACACATGATTATATCTATTATATTAGATCCGCAGAGGATAGGGTGTTGTGGCGCACCTTGGGAAAGGCCTATGTCCAGCAGTGAAACAGTAAAGGTTGATGTGATAATGATATCTATTGCAATATTTCATTTCAGAAACCCTTTGTTTCCTTTTTTAAATCATACATCAAAGGAACAATAAATGAACAGGCTGAAACCACTCCTTGAATTTTCAATATCTCTTCATCAGCCTATATTAGTTCATTACAATACACTGTTCCCACAATATGTTCTAACTGAATCATAGGTACAGTATTATAAAGTTCATAATTTAATACTTACAGTTACAACACTACCATCTAATAATTTCTTCTCGGTATGTATAGGTGTGGTAGTATATGTCTCCTGCAGTAGCTGATCAATATTGACTTCAGACAAGTCCTTCACTCTGATGGTAGGTTTCGGTTCAAAGATCTTTGGCAGATGGTTGGGCAAATCTGAATAAATTGCTTTTACCCATTGCAAAAATTTGTGGATCTAAAAATGAATATGTAAAGAGCTATTAATTGTATTTTTAATGCAGTATTATTCAATAAATATATATTTACCAAATGTAAAAAAGCATTTTGGATTGTATCATTTTGTGTTCCTATTGTTTTTTGTACTTACATCTACATCTGTTGTATACGCAGGTCTGTATTGCTTGTGGAGTTCCATGAATATCTTCAAGCATACCAGCACATTTTCTTCATTCTCTATTTCCATCAATTTAAGCATCAGAATGAGAATACTTTTAACGTAAGGTCTTAGTGTTTCGCTGATTGGTAAGCGATGGATCATTTCCAGGATGAGTTTTCTGACCTGCTGTATATTGTACTCAGCAATAAAATGTGGCTCACCCTCTTGTAATATCTTAAGGAATATTTTTAAAGAATGGTCTAAGAATTGAGGGTATTGGGGGGAACCCAATATGACCTGTAACAAAATTGTATCAACTGTCAAAAAAGTAACAACTTTCTCATTGTCCATTGAATGAAGGTAAATTGTAACTCAGGTACTTATCATAACTATCATCCATCAATCATCAATCTTCAACAATGCATATTCTCTCAGAATCTCTCACACTGGTCAAATGCAGATTTTGCATACCCTAGATTATAGAATACACAACTAATTCTTCTTAATTCGTAAAAAAGTAATTCTTCTTCTTCTTCGTCGTGCTCTTCATTGCTGAAGGTCGTGCCCGCTCTGAAAAGCCGCAGCGGAGGATCGGATAAGCCGTCTCCATTCCGCCCTGTCTTCTGCCTGTCACAAGGCATCAGTGATAGGGAGTTCCGTGATCTCCTTCATGGTGTCAGACCAGCTTAAAATCAAAACTAGACTCTCCACCATCTGCTACCAACGAATACTTTCTTACTTTGGCCACATAGCTCGCAGAAAACCAGACAATATCGATAAAATGGTTGTTGTGAGCAAAGTAGACGGGAGAAAAAAGTAATATAACACCTTTAATCCTAAAGGGATATTCAAAGAAGGGTAGAACACTCCCAGGTTCCACCGATTATGTTTACATCCAATAATGAAATAGGTGGTGAGCCTATTGCTATTCACTGGCATAAACCAGATTCTAACCCATGACTAAAAATTTCTACTAGAAAATCTAAGTTATAAAAATCCAATATTACCCACCGTGGGATTTGAACCCAAACCTCTCAATTAGCTGTTGTGCCTGCATTTCAACTAATAAGGCAGTCAAGACATCAACATTGTTATATGTACTTGTAAAAAAAATATTATGATACTTTCATTTAAAGGTGGTCCTTATAGTTTTAAGAAAATATCATTTTTAGCCAATTTTTAAGATTAGCAAAGTGTATTTTCGCCTTCAATATTTTTTTGTTTTCTTCTCTGTACATAAAATATGTTGACATCATAAAGAAGTAAACTAAATAATAAATGGTAATTATGCAGTATTAGCTTATAAGTTTTTCAATCCTATCCATCCTTAGACTTGATTTAAATATTTTATGATAGTTAAAAACAAAGAAGGTGAGGGTAGTACTAAAATTTATCCATCAGTCCACATTGGAAGTGTCTGGAACTGTAAGCTATATATGCAAGTGCTCCAGTTAACATAGTGTCACATGAGAACATTATTGGAATAAATAACAATTTTGTTGATATTTCATGTCTTTGGATAGGTTTGTGCAAAATATAAAGAAAATAAACGAATAAATAAATTATAAATATATACATGCTTTGTAAAACTCAACACATTAAAAGAATGAAAATAAACAAGGATTTGCAATTTATGATTTTAATAAAGAATATACTTGCCTCAAAATTTTCGCTAAGCTCCTGAGCTGCTTTGAGCTTGATTTCATCCTTAGCGCCAGAATCCGCAAGCATCGTGACATAGCTGCGATAGGTATTCATTTGCGTGTGCGGTTCCCCGGGTCCGCCCGAGGACATCGCCGCCATCATTGTAATCACTTCACTGCTTCAACCCTACATGTCTACATTTATTGGCAAATGTAATGGCAGCATCAGGAAGTTTCTACCACATACAACTAAGTATTCTTTACCGGTTCTTTACAAGGGTCCAATACGGCTACGTTGATGAATATATCTTATCTCATTTATTAAAGTGAACCTCGAACGGCTTGGACTATTATCATTTATAAGCACGACGCCACTTTAGTAGCTAAAATTAAAATACATATAATATTTTCCTATTCTGCACAAGCGCACAACAATTTATGTGTTTTCATTCTACCTTGTCACCCAGCTTTCATGTTGGCATTACCAACATTTACAGTACTGACACTATTAAATGTATCGTAGGGTGGTGGCTGTAATACCACAGAGCATAAATGGTTTGTAGAATAATGTCGGTTATACTCTCTATACGTGTACTGCTTTGTTCAGAATAGTAAGAAATTTATTTCTTTAAATTAATTGGATATCAAGATGTAGAAAAAGAGAATGATATAATTTAATGTGATATTACTTCATATTCAGTTTTACTTTTCTACCATTTTCGGCTATTAATACATAATATGTAAGCTTTACCAGTAGCACATATTACTTAAGCCCTACTGACCTATGTGACTACAAACTACAGACGTATTGTTTTTCTAGAGTGTTCATGAATTTGAAAACATAATTGTCTGGAAATAATTGACCAACTTTTATCTTTACCGATGAAATCACACTGAAACTGTTAAGCAAGTTGGCCGACTACAAAGGTCAACTAATATTAGCAGTTCTAATTCAGCAAATCTATATGATTTAAGTAACTTGACAGTCTTAATAATAGATTAATAACTTTTGCATTTTTTGCCTGAACTTATTTAAATACGTCACTTTACATATTTCTGTCACAGTTTAGATTATTTAGAAGATGTTATTTGATGCAATAAAATGATCTGTATATACTTAGGTCACTATTGTACAATATAACAATATTCATCCATGACCATAAAGCATTTGTAAGGACAAACAAATTACAAAAGTTATGTTCTCTACGAATTGCTTTTAGTAAGACGTATGAGAATTCAAGAGTAAAAAATAGTTACATTGTCTATGGGATATGTATATAGGCTGTACGAGCTTACATAGCCTACATGTTATTTAAAAAAAAAACTTGTTGTTTATTCCATGTCATGGGCATCGATGTATGCTTTTACAATATTTTTGTAAAATGGGTTGAAAATGAAACAAAAATAAAGTAGTGAATGTGGAAACAAACCCAATAATATCATAAAGTTTAATTAAAATGTGATTATGGCTACTCATACGGCGTTATTAGTCATAACATTCTGGTTACGGTGCACAATAGTGTACGGGTTTGAGTTCATATCACAATACCCAGTTCACCAAAATGAGACTTTTCAATTCAATCATCTCGCCGTAGATGAAGTTAGTGGGCAAGTGTACGCTGGGTCAGTGAATTGGTTACACCAGTTAAGTCCGGACCTCAAACCGATTCATGTAGTCAGTACCGGTCCAAAACTAGATAATCCGATGTGCCATGCAACCGGCTGCCCGTCATCCGATATACAAACATCGTATATCGACAATGTGAATAAAATCCTGGTGATTGATCAAGAATCTCGAATAGTGATAGCTTGCGGCTCTGTTGCCCAAGGTTCCTGTTACAAATACAAGTTGGGTGATCTATCAGCGAAGCCAGAGTTCGTGCCTGAGAGCGTCGCAGCCAACGATGCGGAGGCCTCCACTTACGCTTTCATCGGCCCTGAACGATACATTTCCTGGCACCGATCCAATGTGCTCTACGTGGGGACAACGTTTACTACCAATGGAGAGTACCGCCACGACGTCCCAGCGATATCCAGTCGCGACCTCATGAGTCTGCAGCTGGCTCAGTTCACATTTTCTAAGCAAAGTTTAATACAAATTGATGTTAAGTATAGAGACAATTTCCTAGTGCAATATGTTTATGGTTTTAATGCGAGTGACTATGCTTATTTTCTTATTATACAAAAACATTCTCATCTCGCTGGAAATGAAGAACTTGGTTATGTGTCGCGCTTGGCTCGCACTTGTGTGAATGATGATAACTATAATAGCTATACAGAGGTAACTTTAGAGTGTCACGTCCAAGAAGAAACTGCCGATGGTAAGATTGAAGATGTCAATTACAATTTAGTCCAAGATGCTAAAATTGCTAAGGCCGGTTTCAATCTAGCAACACAGCTAGGTATAGAAGCGGGAGATTCAATTCTTGTTGCATTATTTAGTCCATCCAAAGGTATCAGTAATGAGCCAGCATCAAAATCAGCTATTTGTGTATTCTCACTTCAGGAAATAGAGATCAAATTTAATGAGAATGTTCATATGTGTTTTAATGGTAGTACTAAGGCTAGGAATATGGGTTACATATCAGGCATGATATCAGATGGCAAATGTCCTAGTGTCGGTTCTACAGGAAACATACTTAACTTTTGTGAGGTAGGGTTGAAAATTAGTGGTCTGTATCCCATCAAAACATCCTCGGTAATATATTGGAATGACACATTAATGACATCAATCACTATGTCAGTCACAGGTCTCCATACTGTGGCTTTTTTGGGTACAAGTGATGGTACACTAAAGAAGGTGTTAACTGATGCTGAAAAGGCTCTAGAGTATTCAAGTGAAGAAATATTACCTGGTCAAACAATTCTCCCTGATACAACATTATCTCCGTACCAGAAAACCTTGTATGTACTGGGTAGAAACAATATTGTCCAAATACCAACAGAAAGGTGTGCCGAACATGGTAACTGCTCCTCATGCTTAGAATCGAATGACCCACATTGTGGTTGGTGCTCATTAGAAAAACGTTGCACAGTTCAAAGCATGTGTCAGAAGGGAACACAGAGTGCTCCAAGGTGGCTATCTCAATATACTAGTCAACAATGCATTGATTTTGAACAAATACTTCCTGATAGAATTTCCATGACAGAAGTCACTACGGTTCAGCTTATTATCAGGACATTGCCAGAACTCCCATTTGGTGCTAAATATAAATGCGTATTTGGTAATGCTGCCCCTATTGATGCAGCTGTAACATCAAGTGGGCTTGCATGTCCTACACCAGACCTTAAACATAGACCCAAAATCCCACAATCGCAAGATCATGTTTATGTTCCACTTTCAGTTCATTCCTCAGAAACAAACAAAGATTTTGTCTCAAGAAACTTTGCATTTTATGATTGCTCTAAACATACAACATGTCACACTTGCATAACAAGTGAATGGGCTTGTAATTGGTGCATTTATGATAACAAGTGTACACATGATATATCTTTGTGTCAGAGAACAATTATCAGTGGTGAAAATAACCCATCTAAATTGCTTAATCATGGCATTGGTCACTGTCCCAGAATAAGGCAATATAAAAAGCCAATTTTATTACCTAATAATGTTCCGAAAGAATTGGAATTAGAGGTGGAAAATCTTCCACATTTGCAACCTGGTCACACAGGATTCCAGTGCATTGTGAGTATTGAATTAGCTAATATGATTTTACCAGCCAGAGTTGAATCTAATCATTTTATAGTATGTGACAAAACAATGTATTCATATGAAGAAGATGTAGGTGAATATAATGTGAGTGTTAAAGTATTTTGGAATCATAAGCACTATATAGACACCATAACAATTACCTTGTACAAGTGTGAAATCCTTGGATCTCATAGAGATCATGCAGATTGTTCCTTATGCATAACGAGAAATTCTGTTTATCAGTGCACCTGGTGTGGAAATTCCTGTTCCTATAGTGAATCTTGTCTAGAAAATCCTGTAACAGAATGTCCCAAACCTAGAATTGACATGATCAAACCTTTAAGTGGGCCTGTTGAAGGTGGAACAATTGTTATAATTGAAGGTAGTAATCTTGGCTTAAGAGTTGAAGAAGTGACAGGAAAAGTAAGAATTGGTGAAGTATTATGTGAAATAGTAGAGTTTGAGGTGTCTGTGAGTATTACATGCAAAACTGGGCCATCTAATAGTTCAATAGTAGCACCAGTTATCGTGGAGAATGATGCTGGTTATACAGAATCATCAGTGCTTTTTAGTTATAAAAATATTAAGCTACAAGGAATATATCCAGCTTTGGGTCCTGTATCGGGTGGCACACAACTAGCTATAGGTGGCCAGCATTTAAACATTGGTTCATCAGTTCTAGCATACTTGGATGAGTTACCATGTTCTGTAAATAAAACTCAGACATCAAACAGTAGATTGATATGTATTACCCCAAAAGCTAATATACCTAGAGTGATACATACTTTAACAGTGTCCATTGATAATGCTAATCATACTTTATATGGTGACTTATTCAATTACACTACTGATCCTACAGTAATGGAAATTAAACCTCTTAAAAGCTTTGTATCAGGTGGAAGAATGATAACAGTTCATGGAACAAATTTACATACTATTCAAAAACCATTAATGAAGCTTTATTATGCAAATGAAATATTTCCAGTTAATTATACTGCTTGTACAGTTTTGAATTCCAATCAAATGGAATGTCCAAGTCCAGCCATTAATAAAAAATATCAGGATATACTGCAAGCAACTAAAGCACAGACAAGTACACCACAGGTAGCAATGAAAGTTGGTTTTGTTATGGACAATGTAGAGACAATGCATGATTTAGAAAAGTACTTTAATCCACCAAGAACACATATGGTTTATGTAGAGGATCCTCATGTTTATCAGTTTCCAAATCGTATCAAATCATATAAAGGTGATCCTTTAGTAATAGAAGGTGAAAATTTAATAAGGGCAAGTGATGAATCAGATGTAGTTGTTACAATTGGTACCCAACCATGTAATGTTACCAGTTTGACGATGCAACAACTTCTATGTACACCCCCTGAGATGCAACCAATGAATACAGATGAGAATGGCTTACAAATTACAGATATAAATTTGCCCTTAGTGGTAGTTAAAATAGGTCACAACCTAAGATTTCCTATTGGTTATTTACACTATGAGTTGTTAAGAAACTACAATTTTCCACCAGAAGCCATAGCAGGTATTGCTGCTGGTACATTTTTCTTAGTTCTTATATTTATGATAGTCTTGGTTATGTACAGAAGAAGGAGTACAAAAGCAGAACGGGAATATAAAAGAATACAGATTCAGATGGATACATTAGAGAGTAATGTTAGATTAGAATGTAAATTAGCATTTGCAGAATTACAAACTGATATGTCTGATCTGGCAGCAGATTTGGAACATTCTGGCATACCTACTCTTGATCATGTCAATTATGTTATGAAAGTGTTTTTCCCAGGAGTATCAGATCATCCCATTTTAAATGTTCAAAGTCAATTTATAAACACACCTAGAACAAATTATGACGCCGCCATGTTTCAATTTGAACAGCTTTTAAATAACAAATGTTTCCTTCTGTCATTTATAGACACATTAGAATCTCAGAAGTCATTCAATATTAGAGATAAGGTGAATGTTGCGTCTCTCTTAATGGTGATTCTGATGGGCAAAATGGAATATGCTACCGACATTTTGAAATCGTTATTGTTACGTCTCATTGATAAATCTGTTTGTAATAAGCATCCACAGTTAATGCTAAGAAGAACTGAAAGTGTTGTAGAAAAAATGTTAACAAACTGGATGGCTTTGTGCATGTATTATTACCTCAAAGATTATGCTGGCTCCTCGTTGTTCTTGCTATTCAAAGCAATAAAACATCAAATTGAGAAAGGGGTTGTTGATGCTATCACTCATGAGGCTAGATACTCATTATCAGAAGAAAAACTCCTCAAAGAACAAATAGATTATCAGACTGTAACTTTACACATAGTCCAAGAAGATTTTGATGAAAAAGTTCAATGCAAGGTATTAGACTGTGACAGTATATCACAGGTAAAGGCAAAGATATTGGATGCGTTGTTTAAAAATACGCCATTTTCATTGCGACCCTCGGTCCATGAAGTAGATCTAGAGTGGCGTCATGGAAGAGGTGGGCATGTCACGCTTCAGGACGAAGATGTCACTACAAAAACGGTTAATGGATGGAGGAAACTGAACACATTAGCTCATTATGGAGTCAAAGAATCTGCTGTTATGTCTCTGATCTCACGACAAAATGATAGCTTTAACACCCCCTACAAGATTCCATGTAAAAATTGTACTGGCATTTATTGTTCAAATTCTCACATAAGAGTATACAAAAGTGATATAAGCGATCAGAATGTTCATTATTATCACTTAGTTAAACCAATAGAGTACCAACATATTATAAACAAAAGTTCCGAGCACAGTCATAAGGCCATACCGGAAATATTTCTTACAAGACTTTTATCCACTAAAGGCACAGTACATAAATTTGTTGATGATTTTTTTGGCACTATTCTGACAGTAAACGAAGTTCTCCCTCCAGCCGTTAAATGGCTATTTGATCTGTTTGATGATGCAGCTCGTGCCCACGGTATCATGAATCCTGAAGTTGTGCATGCATGGAAATCAAATAGTTTGCCTTTAAGATTTTGGGTTAATTTAATAAAAAATCCAGATTTCATATTTGATATCAACAAAACGGCCACTGTTGATTCCTCATTGTCTGTGATCGCACAAACCTTTATGGACGCATGTACTTTGACTGAACATCGTCTGTGCAAGGACTCTCCTTCAAACAAATTGCTGTTTGCAAAGGATCTGCCCACTTACAGGGAAATGGTCATACAATTTTATCAAGCTGTATCTCAATTACCTCAAGTAACCGACCAAGAGCTAAGTACTTCAATGCAACAGCTTTCAGTGGAGCAGTTGAATGAATTTGACACACTGTCTGCTTTAAAAGAATTGTATATCTACGTAAGTAAATACAGAGAACAAATTATTTTAGGTTTAGAAAATAAAATGCACCTAGCTCATAAACTAGATAATGTAGCATGCACTATGGAAGGTGATCCCACATCCATATGCTGACTATATGATAACATGAGTGACGATTTGATTGCATTTACCTAATTTATTTTAAACACCATATATTTTGTAAAAAAAAAAGCTTTAATTTATTCTAAAATACTCAGATTAAAACAGATGTATTATGTAAAAAGACTGTAAAGTATCAACTCCATAACAGTAGTTAGGTTTAAATTTTTTTTTACTGAATGTTATACAATTACTAAAGATAAGGACATATTGTTATTGTATGTACTATATCTTAAGCTATCATATATTTTCATTACTCTAAATATGTAAAATTTGATTCATCTTATTATTAAACATCTTAATTTATGTATAAGCATTTCCTACTCTCCCAGTGGCCATAATTTATTCTGAATGCCATTTTTTTATGATTTTAAATGTTGAAAGCAACTGTATAAATGTAAAAACCTCTCTCATTTATACAGTTAAAACTAATGTTTCTGGAAGACATGTAGTCTGGCACTGATATAAGATACTGTAATATATTTGTATGTAAGCAGCTAAATACTTAACTATTGATGTTTGCGGCTAAGTTGTATGTGTAAATAGATATAAGTTATAATAAGTTAAGGAAATGTGATATTTGTATTTGGAATATTTATAACATTTTAATGATTCACTGTGCTTGTTTAAAATAATTATACTCAAATTTAGCATATTGATGACATTATAACGCCTTTTCGATTCTCCTTTTTTATATGTAACTTTTGTATTTATATATGGATTCTATAAAATATTTTCTAATTGTTAATATGCACACAATATTTTTAGCCTAGTAGTTACGTATATACCATATTTTATTCGGGTATTACGGAATTTTAAAATCGGTCATTACATTTATTACAAAAAATTCATTTTTCAATCAATTGAAGGTATAAAGGAAATATTCTTCACGTGAAATATGTATAATTCTGAATCTGTTTGTATGAGGTCATTTATAAAATACATTGGCAAAAAGTGTTTGCGGAGAGGTTATA
>DWFV01000696.1:0-13145 GCA_018246775.1 Parelbella machaon machaon
GTCGTGATATCTTAGCAGTCAGACCCTCGTCACAAAATGCTTATGGTTTTATCATTAAACTGCGAATTATTATTAATGTAACTTTAAATAACGTGGTATAATATCTATTCAAAACTAGATTAATCAAACTGTTCATATCTCAGGAAAGTTTTCTAATTAATTTTGCGGATTCGCTCTCTGATACGAGTAGTTAGTTCGCATTGATAAGGTCGGAGAATATTGAATTAGTGTGATCCCCGAGATCGCGTGTAAGCCGATTCCACGCTTAAAGGGTTCGCCGGGATTTGGTCTGATACCGTTTTTCGGATGAAATCTATGGTACGCGTGAAATATTTGATGTTACCCAACTTACGGGGATAGAAAACGCCCACATTCGAATTATATACCAAAGATTGTCGGGATTACGTAACGGAGATACATATAAGATATCGGCAACTTCGACTTACTAAATAATATAGCTCGAGTAGTTAAGGAGCCGTTCGCGCGTACATATCTTTACAACGATAAACGTCAAAGAGGTGTCGATAACAACTTGGGTGCTTTAGCAATTTCAAAGTAGCTCTATAAAGTATAAACGCAAGGGAGGTTGCACAGGTGCGCGGGAAATTGTAAAACTTTACAGTTAATTGAAACTTCTTGAGTTGAAAACGCTAAACAAAGTGAGATACAGAATGTCCGCGTTGCACAGTTTTGAAGCGGATTTATTGCGTTTACCCAGTTATTATTAATTCAGGTATAACCTGAACAGTGAACCGCATCTCTTCCACAAGAACTTGATGAAATCAAAGATACAGATACAAGTGGTGCAGGAAAAGAAACGCACTTTGCTATATGAAGAAAAGTGAATATGTCATTATCACAAAAAACATATGCCCCTAAAAATGTAAATATTACATATTATCTATAGACGTGATAAACATAACAAACGGTTACCGGAAAACCATTAAGCATCTAAGAGTCTTTAACCAGCTCCATTTCTGATGGTAGAAGAAATTGCGCATTACACCAGGGGACTGGTACGCTGGAATTAAACGCTTAAATATTAACTGAACAGTTACTTTGAGAACTATATATTGTTAATTGAAGCTCGGATACGCGTTGCTTACGCTGCTTATGTTAGCAGAAATCCATCCGATCCCGAACACAAATCAAAGTTCAGCTCACGTGAAATAAATGATGACGCGAGCTGGCGCGCCGCCAGCGTTGCGTTGTTGTGACGTCACGCGCTATGACACCGAGTTATGTTACGACGGCCAGGTAATAACTTCCAAGTCAATGACTAGTGTGGCTTGCGCTGTGTTTAATCGAGAAAGGGTAACAAATTATGTTCAGGATGTCAATAGTTTCGAATGTTTTGTATTTTGTACACTCTTGTCTTGTGGTGTGTCTTACTTTTCATCGTTAACACTCTTCATCTATGTACGTTTGTTAAGGGATTTGTCTGGTGTCTTTTCATGCTTAAGTTTCTTGTTCCTGTTTTTATTTTGGATTGGCGATATAGATTCATATTAAGTCTGCAAGCTCCTGTTTTTGTATCCTTGTCTCATGTTTTACAGAAAAACAGTTCATTTTAAAATTATTGCGTCAGACATTATAAAAACTATATTTTGGAACAACTCATACACAGCTGTCTGATTTTAAACAAAGAAAGGCCTCTGCTATGGCATCCAGACTGTCCGGAAACCATGCATAATTTTGTTATTTGTAAATATTTATACTGATAAGTACTCCTTACTTTAGATCACATAAATATTATTTATCTTGGGTAATTTTTAACAATGATCATGATCACATAAATATTATTTATCTTGGGTAATTTTTTGAACAATGAAAAGTCATGTGAAGTAATATACAGATATGTATGTATTCTTCTGTTCAAATAAAAATGGGGTCAATAAGCAGTTCGACGACTTTCCTGTTTATTATTAGTTTGCGGGAGTACCTACCATAACTGAGCGAGCAGAATGGATGAGCCAAACCAATTTACACTACATTTCTCTTATTTCGTACCGCAGTCCGCACAAAGTGCCTGCGAGCGATGTAAGTAATGATGGGCGCTGGCGCGGAGCCAGCCTGCGCCGAACGCCGAGATACGTGTCCACTCGTTTGGTGATACTTTTTCCTTGCATTTATTCCCAAAGGACCCAACAGATAGGGTATCCCCAATTCCCTTCTTTAAGATCGATTTTTTTCGGTTTTTAATTTTTTTGTAGCGCCGTATCTAGTTTTCTTGTTTTTTAGGAATAAGGACAACAGTTGTGCAACAGTAGAGATATTTGGCACTCCGTTCTCTCTGCCTACTCTGTAAGGCACCTGACGTGAATATATGTATGTTTTGTAGCACAAAAATAGCTTTTACGTATGTGAAAAAAGTAGCAAACGAGCAGGCAGCCGCTGCAAGTGGTTGCTACCTTCTATGGATATCTATATTGATCTTTGAAAATCTGCGGGACCATTCTTTTCACTTAATGTCGGTTAGCTGGCCTTGATCGGTCCTCGGACGACGCGTAAATAATTTGATATCAGTATGCATATGTCACAAAAATACAAACTGGCGCCGTCTTTAAAATACCAGTCTCATTGGTTTCTGTTACATCTTATAATTACTCGATGAACTAGTGACGATATCTTCATCCAGGGAACCAGAACAGCGATGAATGTTAGTTTATGGAATAAATTACTTCTATATAGATATTTCCATGCACTATGAATGTATAAATTGTCCATCAGCGAATAGCATGACTTTAGCCTTATGTTTCGTACATAATTTGAACGCGAACGATTAGAAGAACGCCATGCTGGATTTACGGCCTTATGTAAGAAGATTAAAATAACTCACCTTCGTGGATGGAATCGCTATGGACGCGGCCAGTGGCATCGGATATTCATGGGCGGCAGTTAGCGAGATTTAGTGGCGCCCAGAGGTGCGCTTACATTATATTTCATAGAAATGAAGCGACACGCCTGCAACCTCGACACGGCAGCCGAGACTATGTGGAACTTCTTATCTGTATAACGAAATTGTTTCATAGGAAAGTTTTAGTGATCTTTGCTTTGTAGATAATACACGACCATATTAAATAATAAGTTAAACTAATGTTCTTTTACAGCAATGTGTGTCTTTATGCGTAAGGATATATGCTCCACCCAACCTCCCTTAATGAACCGATGTCGATGTAAGCATTAAAATTCAGTACTACACTACCTACGTATGGCTATTACTTTAGTAAAAATTTCATTATCGTCAGTTACTCCAAGTGAACCAGAACAAGGAAAAATTATTCATCGAAGCTGTACGTGTAGTGGAGTGATAGCCGAAAATCTTCTACAGATAAGGATTCATTTCATCTTATAATAGGTTATGATGTGACTGAACATGTAAAGTAAAGGGCAAGGCGCTGTCACCTATTCAATGGCTTTTACAGTTCATAACAACGTGGTGAGGCGGAGTGGGGAGTTCATTACTCCTTAACGGGAAGGGGTTTGAGGATTGATTATATCCGACATACTCATGATGTAATGGTATATTTAATTCCCAGGGGACTAACAGGAAAATTAAAGCGCGACGCGGGCAGACAGTGATAAATACGCGTGCTGCTGTTCCTCTGGTCCCGTGTGTCGGAACAGGAAAAGCGTTTGATGTACGTCTCGGTTACCTGTTTACTGTGTACTTATCTGTTGTAGCATTGTAGTCACACGTTTGAATTCAGTGTTGCAACCAGGTCCTATGTTACTCATCGGATAATGATCGAATAGGTACGATAGGTACAATGAAAAGAACTATTCGCGTGTACGGACATACGGCGGTAGTATATTCTAATGTTCTTTTCTAGATAAAGGCGACAATTTCAACGACCCTTAGTAATGAGATACACGGCGCGAAGAAAAAGATTCGAATACACGGATGTAATTAACGCTGGAATTTTTGTATAGTCGGCTATATATAAATATCATACTCGATTATCGTACCTTAATCTGAACCTCAAGCAATTTTGATATAATACTATTTATGCGTAACTTATATTGTTACTATAATAAGAGTTAATGTGAGTCGGTGTTTAGCTATCCGCTTAGGGACGTGGAGTGGCAGTATTTAAAAAAATAATACGTTCACATTTCTAAATGTAAGTCCGTCTCTAACTAACTCGTAAGTGACTTGGAGTGACGATGTAATAAAAAAAAGTGGCCATATTTTCCAATGTGCTCCAAAATATATTATGCGCAAATATTCCCGCTCTCCGCTCGTCTCATTCGCCCTCATTGCACACACTCGACGACAAATAAATTAGATCACGAAAAGTTACCCGTCGGCGGCGCCCTAATGACTTATTGAAGGCGCCCAAGATAGATTTCTTTAGTTTCCCAGGTTATATCACTCGTAAATCTTCCAACTTTGCTATTTTTTCATGACAGTTCGTTAGCTATGCATTCAAGTTGTGGACGAGCTGAGAATTGTTATGATTGAAGCTGGAACACTCATTCCAATATTGAGAGTTTTTTAGCGATGGTTTGGTTTACTATCAGTATTAGCAATGATGGGCTAAAAGGGCCACAAAGGAACTTTAATAATTACCGAAATAAATTATACTCTTCTTCGTGCATCTGTTATAGGAGGTAAAATGTGACCAAGGTATGCCCGGTTAGTATTCAGTAGCATAAATCTACATAAAACCGTTTAAACACCGTTAAATCGCAATTAGAGAGTATAGTTAGATCGTATTCTTATTGCATTCAAATCGCTTCGCACAAAAGAAACATAAGAAATTATGACAGTGACAGCAGTGAAACTGACATTGTTGGCATTTAGAGTTGGGTTGTGCTCAGATATTATTAGAAACAAGCGCTTATGTGGCGCTGGTGACCTATCGATTCAGCACCAATCGATAGTTTCGTCTAATGAAAAAATGTTTACGACTAAACTTTTTAAAAATCCCCAGGGCATCAAATCATGCGAAATTCGGTATTTTTGTGTATTTTATTGTTATCATGAAGTACAGACTACATTTACTCGAAATAACGTACCTACAATACTTTATTATAAAGTATAAGTGGCAACTCTAAACATAATATCAACTGAAACGACGCCGGTAATGGTAACCCTAATCTTGCAGTGCCATATCAATGAATACTAGTTAAATAATATTCTTATTAACACCTCAGAACAACCAAGGTAACTGTCATTACTAATCTTAACGTATTATTATTCCAGATCTGTCCTAAATATCCAAAGGTCGTAGCGATTGCCTACAGAGCAGCAGATTTTTTAATAATAGTATTGATTGCTAGTTGTCTACTACGGTTAAGAAAATAAAAGATGTATGGGGAGTACCGTTTGCATTGCTTTGCCTAATTCGTATCGTTGGAATAAACTGCATGATTTGTGTATCGGTTTGCGGAGGTAAAGCTTACATATGCGCGAATTATTGCTGTCAAATCTATCCACTGGAATATCGAAATGTTCGTCTGTCGGTAATTAGTAGCTGTATCGATGTGCATAACTTATTTATTGATATGTTAACTTCGTTTTATAAAAATGGTAAATAATTCATAAAGCTGAAAATATACTCGTGTGTATTACGTACTATACCGCATTAATCGATAAATTGTTTGCCTTGTTGGTAATAAATCGATTTGAGAACGTCATTTGTGTTATACGCACTATTGGATCGACCTCGCTGGCACAAAGTCACAACAGTTCAGATACTCTCGAGTAGATATTGGATAGCATAAAACAATTTAAAACAAAAAGCGAATGTCCTCGTAATTTTAAAGTTGGAATTGGAAATGTCTAATGGAGGACCACTGGACCACAGCGTCCAACTTTGAACGTGTTAGATTTATCTACATATCCCAAAATCCATTTATTTTGAGCGACAATCTCCTAAATTTTACAATTAAATCAAAACCGCATGAATATGTTTAGAGTTTGGGTCGCCGTGACCGTCGCTTGTAGAATCAGGGTTGACAATTGTAAGTTTAATTTGTAGGTTGGTGGTTTTGTTTTTACCATCTTATACTCTATTATATGAACTTGGATAATTAAATCGTCATTATCAGTCCGTCATCGTCCACTGCTGGAAATAGGCCTCTCCAATAGTACGACACTGAGCTCGATCTTTACTTCTTCGCATCTAACAACTGCCAGTCACTTTGGGTATATAATAATTATATTGATTATAATAGGTAGAATGTAATATCTAGAAATGACAATAAAGATTCGATGTTGGAATGCAGACACCATGCTTAGAAAACCTGGTGCAAAAGTGAAAGTTGACTATTGCGTTTTAATGGCAGCTAATTTATTAATTATATTGACATAAGTTGCAAAGTAGCGTACTATAAGTGCCAACCCTAAATTCAACGACTATGATAATCTGTTGTACAAATACAACTCTAAAAGCGGACCCGAATAAACCGACGACGCTTCTGTCATACAGAAACTATTATATATGTATATTCCGAGTTTTACATGTAATTTGTAATACTATATTATTTAATCGCGTTGGACACTTGAGGTTTGGTGTTAGAGAGCTTTGCAACTATTGTGTTGAGCAGTGCTGACTGTAATGTTGTGTTTTAGTTACATTATCTGGGGAAACTAGTATGTGTGGTATATAGGCGACTTTATGGCTTAGAGGAGGCGATGCGTCTGAGATTGTAGCGCTCGGTGTTACTTAACATTGCACAAAGAAGATTCTGTAGGTAATTACTCCGCCTTTCATTAATTATTATCAAAGTATACTTGGGTTCATGCATAAACTTGGGATTACAAGAATATTGCCAAATTGTTCATGTACTCCTTGTATGTCAACTCCTTGTATGAACTCCTTGTATACAAAAATTTGGGGCCCTAGAAAATTTGTCAACATTATACGCCAGTTTCACAGCGATATGATGGCTCGCGTTCAGCACGAAAACGATTTCTCGGACCGCGTTGAGGTTACCAGTGGTGTCAAGCAAGGCTGCGTTATGGCTCCTACACTGTTTGCTTTATACTTTTCAGCTGTTTTGAACGATGCCCTACAGCGTAGTTTCGGACAGATTCAACTGAATGTCCGCACTGATAGAAGCGTTTTTGACATCTCACGCTTTAGAGCTAAGTCTAAAACATCAAACCTATCCGTACTTGAAGTGCTCTACGCCGATGACGTGTGCTTAATGGCAGACTCCATGGAGACCCTGCAAGGCTATTTGAGTGATCTTCAGAGTGCTTGCCACAGATTTGGCTTAACAATAAGCGTTAAAAAGACCCAAATCCTCAAACAGTCACCAAGAGGATGTGACACAGACTGCTCTACTGTAATGCTGCACTCAAAACCACTCAAAGAGGTGTCAAACTTTAAGTATCTCGGTAGCCAGATCCGAACTGATAACAGACTGGAGTCAGAAATACCCACACGCATAGCTAAAGCAGCTGTCATGTTTGGGAGGCTGAACAAAGTGTATGGAGTTCACATGACATCAAACTTAGTACCAAAATAGCAGTGTACAAGGCTCTAGTTCTGCCAATACTCACCTATGCTGCTGAAACGTGGTGTCTATACAGAGGTGACATTAAAAAACTTGACACTTTCCAGCTGCGATGTTTACGTTCCATCCTCAAAATAAAATGGCAGGACAGGATCTCAAACACAGAAATTTTTCGGCGTACCAATGTGATGGGAATGGAGGCAATCTTAATGAAGATCCAGTTAAGATGGTGTGGACACGTCCAACGAATGGAGGATAGTAGGTTACCTAAGGCTGTCTTCTACTCGGAACTCGCCCAAGGTAAACGTAGACAGGGCGGACAATACCTGCGCTACAAAGACGTCTTTAAGCGTCACCTCACAACTTGTAGCATCCCCGTTGATCGTTGGGAAGAGTTGGCGTCAAAACGACTGGAATGGCGTAACAAAATTCACAAAGCTTTAGAGCGCTTTGAAACATGCCGACTTGAAGACCTAGACGAAAAACGCCGAGCTTACAAAAGTCGTCTGAAGCCCCATTACGACTACGCATACAATGATCTTGGCCAACTCTTCTGCTCGAAGTGTGACCGGGTCTTTAAAACCAAATTTGGTTTTGCTAGCCACCTACGAGCACACGCTAGAAACCAGACATAGTTTCAGGTCGCTGTCACCGACTACGGTGAAGAGAACAACAACATTTAAACGACCCATTCGCAGGTGCCACAGATAACTAGTATTATTCTGAGAACTTGAGGTTAAGTTGGTCACTTCATAACTGGTGTCTATGATATATAGTTTGTTGCTCAGTGTTGCTGTACACACAGTTTCATTTTTACCATTTTGTATTTCGCATCTCTTGTTGGTAAAAGTCACCTTATGTCCATTTTGCACAATAGTGCTAACCGACAGTAGATTGGCAGCTAGACCTGGTACGTACAAAACAGTTTTAACTTGTATAACATCATCTTGGCTTATGTGTACACAGCCAACTCCCTTCACAGCTAATGGCTCTCTGTTCGCTACAGTAATATGCTTTATAGTTGGTTCGGTGACATTGTACATCCAGTCATTTCTACTTGTCATGTGCATGGATGCACCTGGAGTCCAATAACCATTTATCATTAATATAATTTCCTTTGACTGTCGCTGAGAATGCTGTTACAAAATCGGAACTCTCACCTTTATTTCCTAATTGTTTCTTTGGCAGCTTTCAATATTTGGCAAAATGACCACTCTTATTGCAATTGAAACATCTCGGTCCCTTAGACTTCACTGGTAGCACATTGTTTCTAGTTTTCTTAATATTTGTGTGGAAAGCTGATGACTTTGATGTGTTTACCTCTTGTATGAGTTTAAACTTAACTGAGTCGGCACTGATTTGAATCCTAGAACTCTCTAGTCCCATAATCATAGGTTTGTATTGGTCTGGTAAACCTGCCAACATCAAAGTACCGAGCCACTCATCATTTACATCAAACCCAATATTGCGCAGCTTGTGAGCTGTGTTCATTATTTTACTCACATATTCCTCAACACTCTTGCTTGAATCCAGTGTAGTGTTTATCCGGTCATTGAGTAGACCTACTCTTCTAGTTAGACTATTGTCATCAAAAGCCCCATGTGAATTATCCCATACTTGTTTTGCAGTTTTGCATTCCTGAACATGTACGTAATTCTTTGGGTCCAATAACAATATAAGCTTTGACTTCGCCTTCACGTCTTTACTTGAATCTACAAGTTTGTCATCGGGACGTTGGACGCAACACCACAAGTCCTCGTGTTCCAAATATGTCTTCATACTGAATTTCCACGTTGCGAAGTTATCTCTTCCGATCAATTTTTCCAGATTGAACATATTTTGACCCATTTTGCGATATTTTGCTAAAAATATATACGGCATGCCATAAATATGTACGCAAATTCCTTAACCTCCAATTTAAACAGCACCGATGATTTTTCCTGATTGAAGTTATTAAATATGTACGCAAATTCCTTAACCTCCAATTTAAACCGCACCGACGATTTTTCCTGATTGAAGTTATTGTACTTTAATCTAACTGTACCACTTGGCAACCACGCTCTGCTACCATGTAGGAATATAGGAATATTGGTACAGTAAAATAAAGAATATTTCTGGCGTGAAAAGTGTTTTAACAAAGCGGACAAACAATTGACAAAATAAAAATGGCGCATGCAAAAAGAACACACGAAAAAGAAGGTGCTGTCACTGTGCGGAAGTGACAACCAAAAAACTAATATGGTTTCGTTCCATTTCCAATACATGGCAATAAGCTCACCCAGCATAACTGGTAAACTGTGGGAGTTACAACACTCCGCTGCCTATGCTTTCGGGGAAAACAGGCGGTCCTTTTCGATAGTTCTACATGTAATACATTTTCGTGTCCACTGTTCGTTATGTGGTAACAGGTATTCAAAGTAGTTCGGGACGGTGAGGAGAAGCGCTTCAAGCCGTTCAAGAAGTTGCACAACAGGCGACTCCTCTGGCACGGATCTCGTACTACAAATTTTGCTGGCATCCTTTCACAGGGTGAGTCACCTATTACGTAGATTAAAACAGTAAAATATATATTGCTTATCCAATAGAATAGTGATGTATTTGTAAAAGTGGAAATTAAAATTTGAACGTCATTAGATCATACAAATTCTGTGAAATACAGAACGCAGGTTGGAAATGCGGGATATATTAAAAATACTTCTATATATGTTAACGTCAAAAACTTCATAATGGGTTTCCTGACAAGTGTTAAATTTGTAATTACGTCTTTATTATTTTGCATGAGCGATAAGATACTAATGTCGTAATCGCAGAAATTACTGCATTATACATATATAGTCTCAATTTAACGAACTTCTAAACTGAATAAAATTCCATTCAATAATTAGCCCTGACAAAGAGTTCTTTTGGAGCTAGGGAAGAAATTCCTTAAAATATTTTTTGTGGAATATTACTTTAATAGAACTTGAAATTTATAATAGTAAGTAGTTTTAATAGCTATAAAAATATACGCCCATTGTCTTACTTGCGCTATTTTACTTTTATACGTTTCTCTTAATTTTACATACGCTTCTTGTCTACTTTTCTAATTTGACGTGATTTATTTCAGGTCTTCGCATCGCGCCCCCGGAGGCGCCGGTGACGGGCTACATGTTCGGCAAGGGCATCTACTTCGCGGACATGGTCTCCAAGTCTGCCAATTATTGTTCTACCAATAAGTCCAATCCTATCGGCATAATGTTGCTCTGCGAGGTCGCGCTTGGCGATATGTAAGTTCAAATCGCTTATTGGTTTTTTTTATTTTTAACTAGAATTTACGTGTATTATAATACTTCTATGAATTTATTAATAATATACTAATTATATTATTATTGTATAATAATTATTATTGAAGTACATTGTCGCAATAGACTTTACTTAATTCAATTATGATAGATGGCGTTACTAGTCAAAACTTTATTAAAATTTAATTTATTACACACTAATAATAATAATACTTAGGACAGCGTGTCCATGCTTTTACTTATAGTGATTATACTTGAACGGAATAAATCAAAACTATCAAAATTACAAAAAGAAAATTGTGGTACACAAGTAACTATGTGTATAAATTAATTAGCTTTTCAACTCTTGCATCTATTTTTGTATCGTTATCAATACGACTTCTATTTTTTAATTTGGCGCGTTCCTAGGAAAAACGCGCTTTGACATTATACACCCTTACACAAATAAATGTTACAACGATAGAGGTAACGCAAAAAATAGCTAGTAGTACTGAATGTATGTGGGCGGGCGGGTCGCAGGGAGTGCTTCAAGCACGCGCACCACGTGACGCGGCTGGAGGGCGGCAAGCACTCGGCGTGGGGCATGGGCCGCACGCAGCCCGACCCCGCCGCCGCGCGCGCGCTGCCCGACGGCACGCTGGTGCCGCTGGGGCCCCCCGTGGCGCACCTCGACCCCGACACCGCCGCGCCGCTCCAAACCTCGCTGCTCTACAACGAGTATCCTTTTGCATTATTTTTTTTTCTAATTGTCTTAAGCTGTTGACCCTAATGACCTTTACAGCGTTACCGAGTTTGGTGGCGAGCTCGAGTGGCTCCGCCAGAGTTAAGGGTGTGAGCTAGGGGTAGGAGTGAGGTCCATCACGGGCTGGATCCCCGTCTCCGCCCAACGAATTAGAGAGAAGGATTGTGCTACCGGTCCGCGGGCGTCTCCTGTGAGACTCGGACCTAGGCACGGACCAACACGGTGTGTGTTTATCGAGGGACTACGGCACTGCGACGGTCAATCTTGTGGAGCGGCCGCACGACTGCCGTGTGATGCGCGGAGTCTTCGTCCTCACCGGCGAGAACGGTGCGTGTAATGAGTGTAATTTTTGTGCAGTGTCTGGGAAGGTGACGAGGTCTCCGGGAGTTGCCTATTGGCCAGTGTAATGTCATCGTCTGGGTCGTTTGTGACATGTGTTCCTTTTGCATCTCGCACACGTGTGCTTAAATAGAGTTGGCTTTATCGCGACCTATTTTCGGCTGCTACTGTCATTACCCATTATGGCTGTTTAAATGTTTTCAAGGCTTGAATGACAATTTGTTCAAACACACAACTATTCAATTTGACTGACGGAGTTGACTTTCCTTTTCATTGCATACGATAAATGTCAGCGATATAAGGAAAGATAAGCGATCGCCTTAAGCCGATTTCGCTCCGATAAGTGTGGTCATTCCTTCAGTTTATACATATTATTTCACTTAGTTTCAGTTAATTCGAGAAAGCAGGGCATTAGTATTCGTTTCATGTGATGTTGGTTACCAATTCCTTTTACACTGTCACTCAAATCGTTTTAATAATATTTTCAATTTTAAATGGATGAGATAGTAATGACACTTCGGGCGAACTACGTACAATCTTTACCGCCCATCGAACTTTTATTACAGAACTAAATCGACCAGCATGTTGGTTCAGTAGTTACTAAACCAGATTGCTGAGCTGAGAGTTATGAGGATTCACAACCCAAAAACAAACAAGTAATGTTTTCCTTAGCACAGTTTCCCAGGTTCATTGTATACGATGTGGCGCAAGTCAACGTGAAGTATTTGCTGCAGATGAAGTTCAATTACAATTATTAAGCATTTATCTTTTATCGTCGGGTATTATTGATGATTCCATTTTTATTTTTTTTAATACTCTTATAAGAGTAGTCTTTATATGCTTATATTCCGAAAAATTATGTATGTTAAGTTTCACGCAGCCACGTTTCGGGAGTTTACTTAGTATGTCGTTTTTTTTTATTTACTTGTGTCAAAGACCTTTCGTCAATGACTATTATAATAATAATAATGTTAAATTTGTTTTCCATATAAAAATGATTGTGTTGAATCTTTAATTTTTTCATAATAATAAACACACACACAAAGCTTTAATAAATGTGGTTAATAAATAAAAGCATGATTTTATTTCACTCATTATTTAAAACAAAATATTTTTTTTTTAAATAATGAGCTTAAATTTTTTTAGTTTTCCACGCCTTTTTCTTGTTTTCAGTTAAAATATACAATGTAAAACCTTGTATATTCAATATATTGATAGTGAGACGTTTTGCCAGCGTTTGTTCCTTTTGCTCAATGCAATTTTTGGTTTATTTTCCTTGTTTACCTATTCCTATAATATTCTTTAACTTGCAT
>DWFV01000697.1:0-13144 GCA_018246775.1 Parelbella machaon machaon
AACTCAACTCAACTCAACTAGTTTCCTTATGAGATTTCCGATTCTAGGATTCGAATCCTAGGTTCCCAGATTAAAAGGCAATATGCGACGCCACTAGATCATCACGTCTCCTACCTGATAATTATAACGCATTGTATTTGGATGTAAAAGATTTTGAATGATGTGGTCCTATTAATAGCTTATTTAAAAAAATTCAGTATAATTTTAAAACGCAATTATTGCAATACTGTTGTCTCTTTTTAAGATGTTTTATAGAGAGAAATTCATCACTGTTGTATGGTACCAAAATAATTACTAAGTAGATACATTTTGAAAATTAGTAAAATTTTGATGCACAGTAAAGCAAACAGGTGAACTGAATCAACGTTGGGTACATCATTAAAATATTACGCTCTGTCAAATTAAGGGTATATTTAAATAGTGGTTCGTTCGTGTTACGATTGTTTTAATTAAAACGTAAACATTCGTTTCATTTGCTCCCGCAGATCCTTAACTCGATTAACCCTATAACTTCAGAGCTGAGTAAAACTGACCAGTGTTGGCGATATCGTTTGCACAGATATAATTGTTAATAATATGTCCATCAACTTTACAAAGGCATTCTAAAGCCTGCTCATGAGATAACAGTTACAAGTGTTAAATATTGATACGTCCTAAATTAATACATACTATATAGGTATACATAATATTCATGTCATGTAAACTTTGATTATTTATAAAGTAAATCTATTTAGACATACATAAAACACAGTATTTTCTGTTAAATTAGATCTCAATTAAAATATCATCAAATCGAACTCTGGTACAATTATATACATAGTTAGTAATTGTGTAGAATTATTCTAGGGTTTTCTTCTCTCCTATAAGAGATAGCTACAAGCACATCTATTTTCAAACGTCATTGATTTTCTTCACCACAGTGCACAAACAATCTACAATCAGAGACGATCTGAAAAAACATAGATAGTTATATATTTAAAGAGAGACAATACAATGAGATTACATTAACCACTTTTGCATTGTCAAACTTTATTGTTTTGCCAATTGTACATTTTATTTTTGGAGTAAAACGATATTAAATGTAGGTACGGTTGAGAGTGTCAATTTTTTTACCCGTAACCATGTTAACATTATTGTATTATCACAAAATTTAACGTAGCTTTGTACTTACATAAAAAGATCGCGAAATCGATTCTATACGAAACCTTACGGAATAATCATAAAACTGAAAAATTAAAACTTAGACAATATATTCGTATACCTAATTAAATATTTAATAATTTCACAATACTCAATATACAATACTTTGATACTATTCTTACTATGTCGCAGATAATGATGTTATGTTATTATGTGAGAAATATTCAATATGAAATATTCGATTATATTAAATCCATCAATTTCAAACTTAAGAAATAATTCAATGATCTAGTTAGATATATTATGATCTAAGGTTTGCGATGAAACCTGAACTCATAACTATAGACAAATAATCGTAAGTTGTATAATATTGAAGAACCGTATTAAAAATAAAAAAAAAAAAACGCACTCGAACTTAACATGTTGTCTTCAAAATATTTTTCCCGCTAAATAAATACGAATGACATGCCATTTGAGCGACACCTATTGCTACCATATCGCACCAATCGTGTGTATTATAAACATTAACGCCATCTTTTATATTCGTTATAAAACTCTGTTACCGTAATAAATGGAAAGAGTGCGCTGAACCGTCATATTGGTCACGTCATATAAATTCAGGAGATATTTTGAATGTATGAAATTCCACTAGGTAACGAAATAATAATAGTTACATAAAAAAATAACAAATATTATACAAAATTTTATTTTTTCAGGAGGACATTTCTTTAAAGAAATACGACTACAGGGCGACCCAGCTTCATCTAGCCGCAGTGAGAGCTCAGGCAAGTTTTAAATAACACTTAAAGTATGTATTATCATTGTCATACCATTTAAAATTTTAAACATAATTACATCGACGTAACATGACCCATCAACATATCGTTGTAAAAGAAGTTACCATTGCGCTTTAACGCAACCACAAAGCAATAATTTTCAAGTACAACATTGTTTATATTGTTTTATACAGATACCTAAGATTATTGATTTTAAAACAATGCTATTTGTCAATTTAAATTTCACCGATTATCTGAGAGCCAATCAGAAATGCTAAAATTTTGACGACAAACAAAGAAATCGCTTTGATAAACAACCCTTAGAAACCGTCTCTAGGCAAAGCGCGCATGCTTAGTCAGAACACCAGTACGGTTCACGCGGAAAGGACCTCCCAAATTCAATCAATATTTTTAAATATTTCCCGCTTTGCGCGTTATAATAAACACGTCGGTATATTTACAAATCGTTTAGTAGTATAATTGAAAACTGCGTACTATAAGAAATTGCAATCAATTCAATTGTGAAGAAGTTTCAAAATTATCTGCTTGGTAAGTAATTTACACTTATTTAAATTCATATATAGTACTTCTGTAAAAACAATTTATCATAACATAGCGAACAAAAATATTAAAATATATACGTACTGTTGCACCAATCATTTAAAAACTTATCAACTTCAGTGAAAATGAATTATTTTGAACCTTGTGTTGCCGCAATGCGCACAGCCTCCCACTTCTTCAGTCCGAGAGCAGATCTCGCAGGCTGACATAACCTTCGTATTCGTGTCGCTGCGAAATTCGCGTTTCTTAAATCTATAAAACCATATTATAATTATTCTATTCTTACCCTTGTCCAATAACATTATATCTCCAAACACGGAAAACAAACGTAAATTTCGATTTCGTGCAAAGATGGGGTGGATATCCATGAAAAATCATGTGGTAAGTAAATTTCTTTCTTAAATATTACGAGAATGGTCAGTGAGTAGCTTCACCGCTTTCTTCAATAAAAAATATTTATTAAACTAAGACTATAATCATTAAAATTTCGCATGATTTTTATAACACATTTTGAGATATTTTTGTTTCATAATTTTCAGAACGTTTTCTTTTTACGTAACAATATATTTTAGGATCTAATATTATCGATGTTCGGCTTTATAAATTAATAGTTCGTTGTTGTCTTTTTAGATATAATGTAATTACTTACAATTACAATAATTATTACAATCTTCACTGAAAATAGCTCATAACTTTATTATCAGATATCGTTTAGAAAATATAAGTGTGTCTAATTATAAATTTACATGCAAACTATTTGTATGAAAACTTCCATACAGTTACAACCACTTAAAACATCATACCCATTTTTAGTCCTTTATTTCATATCTAGTCTAGGCTGAAAGACTGACTTTTTAACTTTGTAGCATCCTCCGTACAAGTTTAATTCAAAAATACTAAAAAAACATTGCGTATTTTGCTCTGAACAATTGAAACGGTAAGTAAAGGCGTAATAAACGTAAACTTATTTAGATACTTACTGAAAATCTAATTTGTGAATCGGTACCTACCAACAATATTATTAATATCACCATCTATGTAGGAACAATGTTAACGATCTTAATCAGTATTTTACTTACATACAAAAGTAAATTAAACATATTGATCTCTAACCCGCTCTCCCAATATGGAGAATTTAGGCAAAAACCTATATATCTAGCAATGGATCAAGACAGGCTGATGATGATGAAGAATAAAGTTTCCCTTTCTTCAATCAAAGGTCGACACTAATTTTACGGAATAACAGCATTGTCGTGTTACTGCCCATTTTAAATTAAAGCAAAAATCCTATTTATATAATTTCTAAAGAACAATATTAACACAGGCATCATTTGATAACATTTTATTTTACGAAACAATTTTTACCAATAAAACTAAAATTTCGCTCAAACGCTACATTCCTCGCATTTATATTATAGCGCCATCCATGCGCTACTCGCGGGAGAATTTCGAACTACTTTGCGTCACGGTGTATTATTGAAGGCTGTTTTAGTGGTTAGTGCGTGTCGTGTGTGTTCGTTGTTCACAGGTTTATTTTTTTTATCTATACACGAAGCACATAGACTCGTGTATATTAGAATAGATTGGGAACTACAACTAAAGGTGAGTTACATATGACTTTATTTTATGGTTATGTAATGTAATATGCCTCGATTACCAGTGATAAAACAAACGTCCCTTTGCATTAATTCTGAGAAGTTGTATGAAAAATTTGATCATAAAGAATAATCTGTGAATGTTCCCCAATGCTTTCACATGAATACAATAAATCAATAAGTTATTTATAAACGTAAGAGTAACATAACCTCAAAAGCATATTTTAGGCTAAATTCCGTTTGTGAGCTATAAATTATTATTCTATATTATGTATTGGAACATAAGGAATAGAATTAATACTTAAAACTATTATTATGTATGTTTATGTCAGCATAGTATAATTATTCCGGTTCACGTCAACAATGTTTAGGCGGGTGTTTAGGCGGGAAACGTAACCAGCGTCGTCTCAAATATGTGTCATGTATTAAATATGTTTAATATAAATTTTGCAAGTCGCTTTTTAATTTGCGCCTTTTATTCTTTTAGATTCTACAAATATAAACAGAAGTGGAATTAAATGTGGCCTCCTAAACACAAGTGACCTGATTTTTAGCATTTGACAATATGAAGCAAACGTCAGATAAGCTATCTACAAAGAGAAATGATTACTGGTCCGATGAAGACAATGTGCGCTACAAAATTAATACCAAACATTTTAATAATCTAGCGAAGTCTCGTGCTAGACCCGTCACAAAAGCAAGTAATAAGCAAGATACAGTGACTGTTGAAGATGATGAGAACATTCGATATAAATTCCCAAAAACTATTGCAAAGACTAAATCACCAGATAAAAAACCAAAACCGAAGTCAAAGATTAAAGTTAATTTTTGGAGTAACAAACAAAGTGTGAAACGTCTCCATAATAACGTACCTGTTCAAGAGAAATCAAGTCGCAGACATACAGTTGGTGCTATATCTGAATCATCAGCAGCTTCGAAATCTAAAACTACCCCTGTCAAGGTTCGGAAACGGGTATCATTCCTCCCATCTCCACTGTTTTCTGACAATCATGTACCTATGGTGACTGTGCCTGATGATTTGACTATTCAGCTCAATGAGGAGGAAGCGAACGACTTGGGCGAGGACTTAAACCATGCTTTTGTAAATAGTGATAGTGGTATTGAAAATACAATGTCTAATAATCCGTCTAAAAAGAAAGCTAGAAGCTCAATGACTCAAACTAGTCCTAGAAGCTTACGACAAAAAAGAAGCAACAATGTGTTAGATTCAAAATCTACAGTGAATGATAATGAACTTGAATTTTTTTCAAAATATGTAGTTCAAAAATTAAGAAAAATGGAAACAAATCAACGTATATATTCTGAGAATTTGATCAACACTGTCCTTATGTTAGGTCAACTCAACAAACTAACTGGAAAATCAAAAATAGGAGAAACATAACAGTAATAATAATAATAGTAACAATAATAACATATAAGTAATAATAATAATTAAGTACATTTTAATTATTCACTACTTTGTATTTTTGTAACAATTTGTTATTGTTTGAGAATTAAGAAAATCAAACTACAGTATACAATATGTTTATGCCAAATGTTCTGATTAGAATTATATATTATATTCACTTTTATAGTCACTTTATCCCTATAAAAAGTCAGTAATATTTATTGTAATATTCACACCGAGTCCTACAGGAGACGCCCGCGGACCGATCGCACAATCCCTCTCTCTAATTCGTCGGGCAGAGATGGGGGTCCAGCCCGTGCTGGACCTCACTCCTACCCCTAGCTCACACCCTTAACTCTGGCAGAGCCACTCAGGCTCGCCACCAAACTCAGTAACGCAGTAAAGGCCATTAGGGTCAACAGCATAGGACAATTAGAAAAAAATAAAAATTGTAATATTCAGTTTCTTGTCTACATCACTTGACATTGGACTGTTACAAAAATGAAATGGATAAAAACAAATATTGATGTCCTATTGTTCTATTAACATTGTTGTTCTAAAAAGTACATAACACTTCACTCTTATTGTAAAATTGGATATATATAGAAAATTATGAAAGTAACAAAGAAGCATGTAAAAGACATGACAATGTCAATTGACTTTGACCATAAAAATATAAAAAAAGTATATATTTTGTAATTGTATAGATCACAACCTTTTAGAAGTGCAATCCTTGCTTTTTCTAAAGTTATCGTCTCATATTTATGATTACTTTAAATTGTATTGTCTTCATAAAATAATATTTTATTTGTAAAATGTAGTTTTCATAAAATAATGAAATAACTTGCATCTTAGTTGATTGTACAGTTCTTATTGTCTTTGACTGTAATTTTTGTTTTATAAACTAGATTAAACATGTATAGTACATACTTATTTTAAGTTGTTATATACATTTTATGTAAAGAGAGTTTATCATATTTTTCAGGTGTTCTTATTATTATAACAATAGAATTATGAGCATTTTAAATGTTTACGCTCACATTTGTTGCATTTATTTGTACTTTGTAATGTAATTTCTTGTACAGCAATAATGTTATACTAAATACCAAATTTACAATGTGCTATGTATTTCTTTAGCAGTGCACTTAAGGATGTTTACTTACGGTTATTGGCGGTAACACGAGAATATTTAGAAAAATTTTGGGTTTTAAGTACTGACAGAGATCCAAAGAGAGTGCAATATATGCCACATTGCATCATTAAATACAATAATACTGCATTATAAGGGTGCTTAAAATAATAATAAATTTTTAGTGTAATATTGTGTTGAAAATTAAATTACCTCTGTTGTTACATATAGTTTTAAAGATTATAAATTATGTTAGTATCAATTATAGATAAAGCTAGAAGAGTTATTTTAATAGAATAAGGTAAGTAGATTTTAAGTCATAGTAAAAGCAAAGGATGTGTGTAACTTTTTCCCAGAATAATAATTGCACAATGAAAAATTCACAGTTACCCTTGTATGTTTGATAAAGGTTACAATACATGAATTATTATTATTATTTTAATTATAAATTATTATTATTAATTATGTATTTGTATTTTGTGTTTGTAAGAATTGGTGCATAACTGTAACCTTACAAATACTACTTGAATAAACAAATAAATAAATAAATAAATTATACTTACTTACTATACGTTTAGTAGTAACAAATAAAACATTATTGACTAATTAAAGATATGGATGTATTTTACCTACTAATAGACAGCATCACAGATGCATTTTTTCAAAACACCTTGAACCTATTTAAATTAAAATAGTTTATACGGTTAGCATTGTACTTCACTTAACATAAGACCATTTGTATATTTTACTATTGTTTTATAACAAAACATATAATCTATTTGTCCGTTCTCAGGATTTACATATGTGCAACGATGTGGCACGAGACTAAAGACGAAATGATGGACTTCTTGAAGTCAATTTTCCGCTTCGACGAAGACCAGAGCGCTCGGCGCGTGGCGCAGAAATACTTGGGGATAATCGACCCGGATTACTACGAACTCGAAGGTAAAGTCCGTCAGATTTATGGGTTATGGTATAGCATTATTTTAATATCCGTTCATGATACCAGATATTAATGATGTCATACAATTTTGTAATTTGATAATTATACGTAAAAATAAATATCACATTGGCAGTAACGAGAATAGTAAATAGATATTGTAAATGGCTGTGTATGAATAGGGGGATTAGTAAATAAAATTTTAAAATGTTTTTAGCGCATATTTTTATGGACGACGCTTATGAGATATCAGACCACAGCGCGGAGGATTCCCAAGTCAATCGATTCGTTAAAATTCTTGTCGACACGGTAGACGAGGCTGCATCAGAAGTTCATTTAACTAACGTGAGACTACGACCTCCTAAGAAATACCCAACACCATATGGCGGAAAGCTGGAATGGACTCTGCCCGGGAAGAACAAAATGATCTGCCACTTGAAGGATAAGTCCAAAATACGACACAGGAAACGATGGTCTCAAGTAAGTTAAGTTTCCTACGTAAGTTTGTGTTTGTTGACCTCGGTGTGTCGGTCGGAGCTCATGAAGAAGGATCAAGTATAGGTCCCAAACTAGTAGATCCATCCCGAAAAACATACCTTAGTTAAGCCGGTACATATAATCACTTGTATAAACACTCACGAGACAGTTAAAAGTAAAAATATTTTTTTTTACTTTCAGGTTATGTACATGTACTACTTCTTGGGTCATCGTTTAATGGATTTGCCACTGAGCGTAGATCGTAAGGAGGTGATAGCTGAGAACACTTTTCTGCTGGCTCTGGACGGAGACATCGACTTCAGGCCCTCTGCCGTCACACTGCTCATCGATCTCATGAAGAAGAACAAGAATTTAGGTGCCGCTTGTGGCAGAATTCATCCTGTTGGATCAGGTGTGCAATTTGTTATTCAAACAACCATGACCATTTTAGTACTATGTTACGATGTATCTGTTCCATTAATTAATTTTGTCTGGATTACATATTTATAGAAATGTAGATATGCTACATAAATTGCAATTAGGTGGGGTAAAAGTTGAAGTCTACCATTGCAGGTTTCATGGCGTGGTACCAAAAGTTCGAGTACGCCATTGGCCACTGGCTGCAGAAGGCGACTGAACACATGATTGGCTGCGTGCTCTGTAGTCCTGGATGCTTTTCACTGTTCAGAGGAAAAGCTCTGATGGACGACAACGTCATGAAGAAATATACTCTAACCTCCAACGAGGCGCGGCATTACGTGCAATATGATCAAGGTGAAAAACATTGTGAATTATTCTAATTAATTTTAAATTTATTAATATCCATTAAGTGTTAGATATTATTATATAATCTTTATTTTTCGAAAGCAGTCCATACATCGCAAGATTGTTTCCAAATTATAAATAATGGAAAGATACAGAATAAAAACTATTTTTATGATTGCTAAATCATTATGAGTACAGTTCATGTTGCAACTAGTTTTACAAGATGTGCGGTTACAGGTGAGGACAGGTGGCTGTGCACGTTGCTCTTGCAACGCGGCTATAGAGTGGAGTATTCAGCAGCTTCGGATGCGTACACCCACTGCCCCGAACATTTCGACGAGTTCTTCAACCAGCGCCGCCGATGGGTACCCTCCACCATGGCCAACATCTTCGACCTGCTAGCCGATTCCAAGCAGACTGTAAAAGTCAACGATAATATCTCTACCCTGTATATTGTATATCAGGTACGGATTTTCATACCCATAAAGGCGTTTACACTATCCGTTACGATATTAGAGGCCCATCCATATTTCATATTCTTTTACTCTTTACAATTTTACCTTATTTTTTTTATTTTACCTGTGACGATATACGCAAAGTGGCTGGCAGTGGTTGGATGCGAAGAGCTGAAGATCGAGCTCAGTGGCGTGCCATTGCAGAGGCGTACGTCCAGCAGTGGACGGGAGAAGGCTAATAATGATGATGATGATGATGATTCCGACGGTTTTAGGATCAATTTTAAAACAGCAAGAGATATCGATTAACACAGAAGGCTCTTGGCATCGTAAGTCAATGTTATATCAATTGATTTTAGCAATTTGTTCCGCCAGAGTCGAGTCGAAAGTAGATGTTTAAATGTTCGTCGAGCGAAGAGGCATTAGCGGGGCTAGCGTCGAGTTCTTAAGAGGTCCTTCAACATGAAATGCCTGTTTCACACCTATTAAAAGGATATCATTTTGACTTCAAGCTTAATTTTACATTTCTAATAATATTTAAGATGAGATATTTGGTGATGAAATCTTTCAATGTAAAAAATGATACCTAATTTCGCGTGGCCTATTTGTGTCAGAAGCTCTCCTGAGAGACATCTCCGTTTTATAGTTTCGTCACGTTGTGAAGCTATTTGTGTGTATCAAGGAGATTTTTCAATCGAATACCCTTAAGAAGGAAAGCTATACATAAATCACTCAGGCCTTCCCCTTACTAAATGTAACTTTGTGGATTTGAAGGGCCTTCAAAATGTTCAATGGTGTCTATATATGAAACTACGACGTATACAAATGTTCCATTCAAAACTAATACTATGTACATTGTTGCGCATGAATTCTGTAGTACACAGTGAGCTAATTCCAAGTTTTATATGACTAATATGTTATTTATTAATAGTCGTTTCTGACTCGGGGCAGAGTAATAATAAATTAGTTTAACTTGTAAAATCAAATTGTATTCGAAGTGATTTTGTCGAGGGTCTAGAATATACTATTGCAAAAAAAAACTTCTAGCTATGTTATCGATTTTTCGTAAATAATTAATACACAGAGAAATAGAAAGAAATGTCAGAAACATCGGTAAGAGAAAAATAAAATACTTTTGTTACCGAACAACACAAACATACCAATCGCAGATCTGTTTTCAATGGAATAGTTCCTCTAGCGGTGAAGTTTTCATGTGTTGTTTGTGAAGCAAATGGCACGTTGTACGGAGCGAGATGGGAGTGAACCAGCAATAAATAACTTATTCAGCACAGCGGTTAAATTTCGCTTTACATGACAAAGTTACTATAAAGTTACGGCTTGTAATTAGCTTTAGTAATGCTAGTCTTGTTTACGAGTTATATTATTAATTCACAGCGTCATTGGCGTCATCATAGTTTTTGTCGTTCTGTTGTTGGTCCGGGATCTACTCTCTGAATAGAAGAGTTAAGCTATAGTGTGATCCGTTGACCAAGCGCGGATTCACTGACATAAGACGTCTTAGCCTAAATAGACAATTCTAAAGTATGCAGGATTCATGTCTCTAAGGGCTATTTTTATGCTCTATCACATTTCCTGTTAATAGAAGTACATGGTGTGTAACACCATCGTTTTTTGCTCCCACGCTTCATAACACGTCACAAGTATTTCATAATACGTCAAAGTACGTGAGTAACAACGCGCAAATATTTTCGAAGAAAACGTTTAAGGCGACCGACAAAAGCGTACTTTCAGGTAAATCAGTGTTGTGAAGAAAGTTTTGGTAGTATTTTGCAGCGGAAGCCGATTGCTTCTCCGCGCGGAGACACTACTTAGCTTCTTGTTTGTTGTTGTTAATGAGCGCCGCCAGCCAACTCCGGCCTGTTCTCGCCTCAATTAAACCTAAAACATGACTCTTGATGGTCTTCGCCTCGTTATACAACGCTCTCGTACAAGTGCTATACAAACCGTTCCCTTTGTGAGCCATGTGTGAGAATCCATCGCGTTCCGTAATTTTACATTGTCTTTTCCAGTTTTTTTTTTTCTTCGATTTTAATTAATGCAGTGCAATAAAGCCAAAAAATATTAATTGAGATTACAAGGTGATTTTGTTACATAATGATGAATACTAATGTAACATAACGCCTGTTATTTGCGAAGAGGTAGACATAGGACTGTAGTATACTCCCACTTTTCACCAGTTACGTTTACGTCCCACGATGGATTAGGTAGTGAGCCTATTTCCATGTACCGATCACAAATCCAGATTGCGAACTACTACTAAAAATTTCAAGGCAAAAAATCCCGTAATACAAACTATAAAAATAGTATTATCTCTCAAATGGCTGTGAGTTTCACAGCTCAGATACTAAGTTTGTAGCGTTGTTTGGCGATGTTAATGAGAGCCTTTGAGTTCGTTCTTGCATAAATTAACTCTAAGATATTATTGGGGAAGCCTTTTGTGTGTAATACGACTAGTGGCCAATGAGAGCAGTGGTTGACTACAATACAATTGATATAACGCATATTTATTAGCATTTTTGCTACACTTTGGTTTGGATTTATTTCATGTAAATCCTCAATGTTCGAAATGATAATTTCCCGGAATTCCTGTAACGTTACATAACGTTCAGTAATCTAACAACAAAACCAAGGTCTACTTGAAACGTTTGAACTCCTCACTCCACTCCGTATTAATTAAAGTAACCCATTTACAAACTGTTAGACATTGATTTTTGAAACTGCCTCTCGAAGTCTCCGCGGTCTGTTTGTGTTTCACGATGAGTTCCAGCAAACTTAGGGTAGTCCTCGTCTAAATTAAGCCTGAAGTTCGAGTGTTTCTCTAGTCGTTTGACATTTTCTAGACTGTCAGTAAGCGCGCGACACGCCGGCTTGAGTACGAGTCACATTCGTACGTGGTCGTCGTATAGCGTCCCTTTGCACTGCTACTGTGGTGGTATTGTTTTATACAAGAACACATACATTAATTGGACACCCTCCAGCTAGGTGGAGTGACGATATACGCAATGTGGCTGGCAGTGGTTGGATGCGAAGAGCTGGATCGAGCTCAGTGGCGTGCCATTGGAGAGGCCTATGTCCAGCAGTGGACAGGATGATGATGATGATATACTTAATGATTACATATATCTTCTACCATAGGAATGAATAGCAGTATAATGTAATTTTAAAGAATTTTTGTGGAATACGTCTGGGTTCATTATGAAATATTTTCAAATTATCTCTATAGGTTTTTTTAAGCCTACTAAGGTGTATATTTTTTTCGGTCCGTTAAAAAAATTCGTCAAACTGTGCCTCAATGTTTCCATGGTTTATATTTTCCAACTAGCTAATAGTCGCCGCTTCCTCTGCGTTATTTATGATATAATATATTTTATATACAAAGAAGAAAATTTAAAGAATATTAAAGTGAAAATTATTATTTAAACTGAAGTATACTTTGCTAATCTGAAACAAATACATGGCTAAAAATGGTAGTTTTTCAAAACTTTACACTAATAGTAGATATCGTAATTTTTAACATAAGGACCAGAGACAAAGAAGTGAAACTAAATGAATCGATCGAAATATATCCGGTAGGTTTGCGTGTTGCGCGGCCGAGAGTACACCCCTATCGTTTTATTTATATAGACGAGCAGCGCCCAGCCGCGGACCGTACTTAACTTAATTACGCTCAAAAAGTGGAGTGTTTCTAGTCATAAAATATTTAAGTGATTATTGCTTAACGCACTATAGAAGTAATGCAGGAAGCCGTGAGATTATATAGGAGGCGCCGAAACGGCTACTTTATAGGAACAATTATTTTCGAAATTGACTGCCTCGTTGGTCGAGCGGTTGCAAGCGCGACTGCCGATCGGGAGGTCCTGGGTTCAAATCCCGGGTC
>DWFV01000698.1:0-13140 GCA_018246775.1 Parelbella machaon machaon
GTACACTCCCACGTTTCACCAGTTACGTTTAAGTCCCAATGGAATAGGTGGTGAGCCTATTGCCATACACTGGGCACAAATCCAGAGTTTGGAACACTAATAGAAAACAGGCGTGATGTTACGTTTTATTGTAATTTCAGGCAAAAATAGCGTGCACGGCGATCTGCAAGTGTGTGGGTTGTCGCAACGTGGAGGAGTCGCTGGAGCGCTTCCGGCGGCAGGAGCTGCCTGCCAAGACGCCCAAGCAGCCCTTCTCCATAGACCTCATCTTCCGCAACTCGGCCTCAAATGATACCAAGTACTTATATTCATTGCATATTTCCATTGTAATAAAAAAAAGTTAGGTTTTAAACAGACGTAAACGGGTCCGACCTGTTTTTGAGAATTTAAGTGTAAATTCAATTATGTATGTATATTTAAATGTAAATTGAATTAATGTAAATATGATATGAATTTAGCGCTGTGTGCAAATGTACACTTATCACTTATAAGTATAACTATGTTATTCGATGTGCATATGGAGTGGTAAGCATTTTTTTACTAGTGAATATTTTGGAAATATTGATTGTTTTCTTTGCAAGCTATAAGGGGACAGTTACTGATTAATATTGACATATATTCCAGTATTTCATTATAAAGCCTGTCTGCTACCTGTGATTATTATAGTATGATTTGTTAGAGTTGCATATTTTCTTTTTATATAATATCCTGTTAAATTCTTTTAATTGTTAAGTAGCCGCTATGGGTGACACTGGCAAGAGACTGTAACGTTCGTGGTGTGTCGTCGACAGGCAGCCGTGCAGCTTCATGACGAGCGAGGTGATCGAGGCGGTGTGCCAGTGCCTGCTGGCGGCGGCGGGCGAGGCGGCGGGCGCGGCGGAGGGCGGCGCGGCGGAGGGCGCGCGCGAGCCGCTGCGCGACGTGATCGACGAGTTCGCGCGCTGCCTGCAGGACATCATCGGCGCCGCGCACCACGCGCCCGCGCCGCCCGCGCCGCCCGCGCCGCACGACCAGGTACCGCGCCCGCCCGGTGGCTGTGGGTGCGCGCGTGCGTATTCACGGGCGTGCGTCCGTGTGTATATTATAGCAATCGTTGCAGATATAAATATGTAAAATGATAGTTGATATAGTACGTCAATTCGTAATGTTATCACCGACACCATTATCACCATCGGTTCTTGACAAATGTCAGTACTAAACTATTATTTATCTATAAGATTAGGTCAATAAACTGAACTGTGTTTTTTGTTATTGCAGGGAACCAGTTGATATTCGGCTGACAGCAGCCCACGTGCTCATTTGAAGCGAATCTATCTCGATAGTATCACACAAGCAATAAAAAGAAAGAAAGAAAACTGCAGGTGTTGCAATCTACCGATACTGTACAAGCGACAGTGAATCTGTAACAACTTGTGTATGAAGCTGTGTATGTAGTATGCGTAAAATAATCCAGGTGCAATCATTGTTAGTAGTTAATTTTTTATATGTGATAATAAATCGCTGATTTGTTTATTGCCGTCAAGTAATATATTATAAAAAAGTGGTAATTTTTTTGGAAATTAAAATGCAGATTTATTGAGTTTTCAATTTTGCTAATCGCATTGTTAATGTTGTGGCTGTGCCAATGAAAATTTGTGTACGAATATCAAATTTTTTTCATGTTCCGTCATTCGCTCATGAGAGGATAGCGGCCGCGTATGACGCGCGCTCGTGGTCAAGCAATATTTAGTTTAATATGTGGAAATGAACAAGACATTGTGTCATTCACAAATGCACTTTCTACGGTACACGTTGTTGCTACATGTGTTGACCATAAATTAAATTTGTTTTTTAAAGAACGTGTTTAAGTACTACTGACGTGGTAATCATGTGTCAGTATAAAAGTAAAAAAAAAAATAGTTTTTGTTTCATTCAAATTTCAACTGTCTGTGGGTAATGTTGCAGGACGTTTTAAATAATAAATATAGAATTTATTAAGCAATAATCTTGTAGAATATTTATGTTTAGAACACTTGACAGATGCAATCAAAACATTTAGATTGAAAATGTATGTGATCGTTCATAGAATAAATGTTGTAAATATTTTATAAAGGCAGTTTTATACTTTATATATCTCGTGTGATGAGAAGATAGTGATGGAAAAATATTGTACATAACATATGTATAGCTTGTAAATTGATTTTTTACTAGTCATAAGAGTATATACCTTTGGTAAAGTGTAAATAATAATATAATAAAATTCAATGTTCTCTTCTATTGTATTTTTATTTATTAAGTTTCTAATTTTAATTATTCAAGGATATATATTACAATTGACGTAAGCGAAACATCATGCCCGACCAGAATACGCTACCTGGGGTTCGAATTTGGGACCTTTCGAACAGCAGTCGCACTCGCTAACGAGTTGTTGCAAGTGCAAGTGGCAGAGTTCCCAACGAGACAGTCAAATTGACAGGCAGGCATATTAAAATGAATTCCAATGAACCCATGGAAAAATTGGTTTATTAAAAAAGTGAAATAATGGGTGCTTACAGTGTGTATACAGCACAGGAATGTGGTATTAGCCCAATAATATTATTTATATGAAATAAATATTAGTGTGCCCTCTGTCATATGTACACATTTGTCATTATTCTCACCGCGAACACGGCGCTGTAAGACATCAGTGTTACAAGATATCATTGAAATTATAAATAGTATTCCGTGTACGACAGTCTATAAATACGTCGCGCCGGTACCACACGTGGATTGAATATTTGACAGTCATTGTTACGGTTACACAAATACTGCAGTATTAAAAAGCAAAACTATGAGTGCTCGATATGAAATAAGAAAATCTGAGAAATTCGGCAGGTGTGTTTATACGGATTAGTTAACTACATCTGGGTTTTATTGATATATATTTGATCGTGATAAAAAAATTTAAAACGCAAACATTGCGTTTTATAAAATTTTTATTTTTATTTTATTAAATTTTTATTTATTAAAGTTTAATTGATATATATTTTTAGCGTGATAAGAAAATTCAAAACGCAAACATTGCGTTTTAAAAATATTTTATTTTTATTTTATTACATTTTTATTTATTAAAGTTTAATTGATATATATATTTTTATCGTAATAAGAAAATTGAAAACGCAAACATTGTGTTTTAAAAATATATGATATATATTTATTTTATATAATATAATAAATTGATTAAAATCTTATTCTAAATATGCTATATAATTAAAACAAAAAGAAGTACCAAAAATTCAACAATTTTTATATTCTTTTCTTAGATATTTAGTCGCTGCTAAAGACTTGAAAGGGGGCGAAAGGATTTTTTCTGACCAAGCATTTGTGATAGGTCCTAACAGCGACACATCGTTAGTCTGCTTCAATTGCTACTTGCCTCTCATTAGCAAGTTCTTGATCTGCAAGAACTGTGCAGTGGCTCCCATATGTCCTGGGGATGGATGTCCAGATGAAATGACCGGTGAGATTACAAAAAATTTGAGTGATGTTACATTAAATAGGAAATATGAAATAAATTGTGCTGAGAAATAAACATATTGGAATCAAAATGTTAGCTGATTAGATGTTCAATTTTCATTTACATACAATACGTTATTAAATAAATAAACCTATTACTGTGTACACGGAGAGTAATGATTTTTTTGAAATTTTCAGTATGGCATAATAAAGCTGAATGCGAGATTTTTAGAAATTTGAAATTAAATATCGGTTTGAGTCCAATGACGATGGTCCAAAATGTAGGCTCTCTATTAGTTCTACGAGCTCTGTTGAAGAGGGACACAAATCCTCAAGCGTGGGAACAGTTTATGTTGCTAGAAACTCATTTAGATGAGCGACGGGACAGCCATGTGTGGCAATATTATGAAAATACCGTAAAGGTAAGTTTTAAATAAATCAAAGTTAAAATTACTTATATTCACACTACAATTGATGGGTTATTTCGGGGTTATGTACGTCTAGGACAAAACCAGCCTGTTAGTTCAGCGATTTCACTGAACGTAACTGTGGCGCGGGGCGTTGTGGGTTCGATTCCTATCTAGGATAAATATTCGCATTGCTCTTAAGCACATGTATTTGTTCTGTGTCTGAACACAAATTTCTTTATATGTAAATATATAATGAGAAATTTCTTAGGTAGACATTTATGTAAGTTGTCCTAAGACATAACATAATATAACGCTTGTTGCAACGAGCACGCCAGGTCCTTTATAATATATTCTACATTACTCATACATATTGTACCTTAATTGTTTCGTCTACTTTATTACATTCTTCAACATAATTTATTTAGTCTCATTATTAGTTTATCAGTTCCCTCGGCCTTCTCGACGATGAAAAAGATAGTAATCTAGTCCAAAAAATATGTGCCGCGATCGACGTAAATAGCTTTGAGGTGCGGGGTCCGCCAATTCCGGCAATCGGCTGTGCTGAGGTATTGCGCGGGGTGTACCTCGAGGCAGCACTCTTGGCCCACGATTGTATCAGCAACACCCATATAGCAATCAACGATAACAATGTCCTCGTGTGCCACGCTAGCACTGATATAAAGGCCGGAGATATTATATATTACAACTACACGGATCCTTTGAAAGTAAGTACTTTGTGATTCATAGGTGTATTGAAGAATGGGTATCTAGCCAGGTTGGGCAGTAAGGGGAAGCGATGTTAGAAGAGTAAGAGTGATAAGCGGGGTAAGACATACCTTATCTGAATAAAGTGAGATTAGAGTAATCAATGTCAGCAATCATGTAACAAGACATTACAATAAAAAATTTCTTTATTGTACTCCAAAGACAGAAATTACCTATCATATAAACCGTTAATGGTAAAACATTAATCGTAAATAGGAACCTTTAGAACAAATACGCTCAAAGTATTAACATTTCATAAAATTAAATTTACAGGGAACTCTATTGCGCCAGCAACACTTGTTAGTGGGTAAATATTTCAAATGCACATGCAACAGATGCTCGGATCCGACAGAAATGGGCACTCACATGAGCTCAGTACTTTGCGCTGATTGCAAGACTGGTTATGTTACATTTATTGACAATGTTTGGACATGTAATAATTGTAAAAAGGGATTTGAGAAAGCTAATATTGAATATAAGGTGAAATGTTGTTCTGACAAATTAGAAGTTATAAGTAAGTAATTCGTTATATCTTTCTTTTAATTTTGCAATTCATTAATATTTATTATAAACTTAAAAAAAAGAAACAGTGAAGACAGTGAAGTACTCTCAATTCGGTCAATCATTCATAAGTTCGGTTGTTATGCACACTTGTGCTGTCATCCAGTGGAATTAATATGTACTAATATGTACGATGAGCATAAAATAATTTCTTAGAGGATATATTTTACGATTACTTTAACGGAAAGTTATTAATTGTCAGACAAAAAAGACGAAAAAGAGCTGGAGGAGTTCATAAAATATGTGTCACTAGTACTGGCACCACATCATTACTTATTGTTGGACGCCAAGCAACGCCTCGCAGGTGTTTTAAGAGACACAATAAATAGAGAGCCCAGACCAACGAAGAAAATGATGAGGCGGAAAATAGAGCTTTGTCAGGAATTGTTGCCTGTTTTGGATAAAATTGCTCCTGGAATATGTAGGACCAAAGGTAAATTGTTTCATCATTTATCTAATATCAACAACCTTTCGTTATTATTGAATTACTAAACTAATATTTGGCATGTAGAGAGCTTGAACTTTTGAAATATTATTTTTAAACATTATACATATTTGGTGCTAAGTGTAGTGCTAGAATATTAAATTCAAATGAAAAAATCCTTTAAGGCCAGGCTAAGCAATAATTAAATTATAGCTATTTTATTTCTTTTGTAGTAAAATGTGTTACTTTTTTCAGCAATTACATTATTTGAATTGCACATATCCATGGTGCAATTGGCGAAGAAGTTATTAGATGCCCGAGAAATTACAGCATCAGTTTACATGGTAATATATAAGAATAAAATGCTCATATTCATGATTTTACTATTAGACAAAGTAATAATATTTACTATAAAAAAACAAGTCTGTTTGTCACACGTGCACAGTGATTATTATCAGTTCAGATTTAAAATATCATCATCATCAGTTTATCTCAATCCATTGGACATTAGTCTCACTCAATCACATTTTAAAATATAAAACGTAGTGATATATTTCCGAGTATTATTATGGTTTATGTAAAAATTTCCCACACAATTTTCTTTTTACACGTACCCGGTCTTAGAGATAGCAGTAGACAAATTTAAAGCGTTAAAGCGATTAGCGCCGAAATAAAATATTATAATAATAGACGTGCTTTTCAATATCATTTATAAGATATTTATTTCGAATAGTCATTTTAATCCTGGTTGTATAAATATGGAAATATAATATGGAAATATAAAAATATGGAATAAAATATAATAATATATTATTATTATATTTTATTCCTGGTTGTATATCTTTACTTGATAATTTTATTGAATCACTTTATCAGTAAGTATATAAACGGATCAAAAGTTTTAAGAACAGGGGATTAACCGTTCATTAATGTCCACTTACAGCTTTTTGATATCTAATATTAATCTTCTTTAATGTAAACGTTACTTCTGAAATGTGGGAGTGTAGTACAGTCCTCTGCCTATCTCTTCGGGGATTACAGGCATGAATTTACTTTTTTTTCTTCCTTTTCAGGATGAGTTGCTCAATGCCGAAAAACACTTGAAAAGATCATTAGAAATGTTATTGGTCGAACCAGGGAATTCCCCTGAAGGAGAGCTCTGCGCTAAAGCGTTGGAATTGTATAGATCTTTAAAGAATACTATGGCGAGTGTTTTAGACGGGATTCACGCAGACGGAAAAACGTATGATAGCCTAGCAGAAAAGGAGTTTCAAGAATCTATGCATTTGGCCGATGTGGATTAAACAATGAAAGAAAATTAACAGTGCTTTCGTTAATACAAACTGTTAATGAGATTAATAATTTTATTCATAACGTTAAGATATGTTGATAAATACTTTTATAGTAATAAATAAATTCATACACTATACTTTTTTTTTCATTAGATGATACGTTGATTAAACATGTTGCTGGTATTTCATTAATAATTGTTGAATAAATCAATTAATAAATAATTCGTTGACAATTCGGATTAAAATTATGTTTAAAAGTTGATATAATATCAATGTAGCAATGTAAGGGACAATTTTGTATTATAGTATTGATTCAAATTCAGTAGGGAAACTAGGAAACTATAAAATATTTATGCCATCACATCATCAACTATAAAATATGTATTCATCGATAAATGATATTTTTATACGTCAATACAAGTGTAGTAAAGCTAAGCGTAAAATTCTTTATAAGTAGATCCTACTTCAATTTTAGGGCTTTTTAACCTGCTCTTAAAATATTATTATCCGTTTTATCAATATTTGCTATAAAAGGCTTTTTATAGGAATATTTAAGTAAATAAAATTATAGCTGAATGTCAGAATGTCATGTCCATAAGATAAATATACTTAATAAAAACAATTACCATATTTCCTAATGTCATGCTCTCGGCAGTTTCGGCTGTCATCGAATTGTCAATAATGTTGAAATGAAGTGAAACGGCTAATTATTTGTTGTTGCAAATATTAAATTTGATAAAAAACTTTATCATTGTGACCATTCCATAGCTATAGATGTGTGAAATTATAACTGTGTGTAAAAAACATCCAGATCACCGTAACACGAAGTAGACATTTCTATCCATCATACCGCTAATCGTAAACGTTCGTTTCGATTTAAGGTAATTTATTTAAGTAATTGGTTATCGAGGTTTTGCTTATAAGTGTTTCCTCGTTTATGACTGTTCTTTGACGTATATATGAAGGGTTTGATTGGAGTTGTTTAATAATAAAGTCGTGTTATTTTTCGTTTCCAGCCCAGGCATGGCGGATCGGTCGTCTCTTTTGGCGCTTGCAATTTTAACAGTCGGTGTAACTTTACACGGTTCGTTGCATAAAGTAGAAGAAGGACATCTTGGAGTTTATTATAGGGTAAAAGACGATCTAGTTGTTAATATTGTACATGCGTTGTTATATTTCTTTCCTTATTTTTTTGTTTACATTTTCTAAAGGGTGGCGCTTTGCTGAGTACCACCAGTCAACCTGGATTTCATATGATGATTCCATTGCTCACCTCGTTTAAATCCATTCAGGTATGTTATTGAAATAACTGTTATTTTTAAATTAACTTCTTGTTAGTTTATTATCTTTTTAATGAAAAGTTTAGAGAATATTTCAGTTATAGGACTAACACAGATAACAAATTTGATATTATTTTCGTCATTGGACTGATTTGGATTATTTGAAATCTCAATGTGCATTCAGTTATGTATAATTGTGTGTTATGTGAACTACTTTTTAAATCTGTTCATAATTATGTTTTTGAAATATTAAAACAGTGATGTTGAAGCTTGTAATGTAAAATTACTTTTATAGACAACGCTGCAAACTGATGAAGTGAAGAATGTTGCATGTGGTACCAGCGGAGGAGTGTTGATCTACTTCGAGAGAATAGAAGTGGTCAACAAACTGGATCCCGAAAGTGGTCAGTTGTTTGTAGTTCATTGTTACTTCTAAATAATTTTATTTCATTCACAAATATTTATATTGTAAATAACAACTTTGTCATTTATTAAACTGTAATTGAAATAATGTATGATAATAATTTTCCATTGGTGTTTGTGTATATACATATCTTTACACTAGGTCCCTTATGGGCTAGGTAGAGAGCATGGAGTGCCGAATATCTCTATCTTCCCAAATCATGTCATGCTTCTTCCACATTCATCACTTTCATAATACATGCATAATACAAAATTCATATGAAGGTGTAATGAATTTTTGCTTAATTTCTTCTATATACGAAAGATGATAGAACACTGAACTATGAATTTGATACTTTTTAAAGATATCTTTGATTGAAATCTATGTGTCAGTTTTAAGAATATTACTCTAATAATGTTGCTATTGTTTCCCAGTGCTGGATACTGTGCGGAATTACACAGCAGACTATGACAAAACACTTATATTTAACAAGGTGCACCATGAGCTCAACCAGTTCTGCAGTGCTCACACCCTCCATGAAGTCTACATTGATCTCTTTGATCAGATCGATGAAAATCTTAAAACGGTGATTATGGACTAACTAATATTTTCACACAATTGAGTTTTATTCACTCATTAATATTGAATGGCAAGCCGAGGTGTGCGCGATGTGCGCTCATTGGGGGAGGCCTATGTTCAGAAGTGGACTAAAATAGGCTGATGATAATGATGAATATTGAAGGAAAAATTTTTAGTATACTTACATACATATCTTCACGCCAGGTCCCTTGCGGGGTAGGCAATGTTTGGGATAAAGCTGTCTAATTCTTTATTTAATCTTAACTAGTGGTTGAAGAATTGTCAATATAATAATTATTGATTGTATTTTTAATAATATTGATTTGCAGGCATTGCAAAAAGATCTGAATCTAATGGCTCCAGGTCTCAGGGTGCAAGCAGTAAGAGTAACCAAACCGAAAATTCCTGAATCTATTCGTAAGAATTATGAGCTCATGGAGGCAGAGAAGTCCAAGCTGCTTATTGCAGCTCAACATCAAAAGGTGCATTTCTCATTTGCCATTTCGTAATAGACATTCAAACTATATTTTGTAGTATGTATTTCCTAAGGTTGAATTTTCTCAAGACTTAATTTTCATTATAAATTCATGTTCGAGTCAAGTAAAGTAGGACAAGTTGAAAAAATTATAACATCAGGTAAACATGAAATTATTGGAGAAGGAATAGTGATTTGTTTGTTTAGTCATTGTATTGTATAAATGCTCCAGATAGTGTAGCCAAAATAGGGCCTTAAAACCAACAACCATAGTGTCAACCACAGAATGATAAATGTGTTTATGGCGATATTGATTATGGTGATGATTGAAATAAATTATCATACAGCTGGGACATTGAAAAAATGTTGTGATAATGTCATAATCGAAAATAATGCAAATATAGTACAGATCTTAGAAAAAGTATTTTGGTTTACAATCGGTCCTTTGATTACCAGGTTGTAGAAAAAGAAGCCGAGACAGCTCGACGTAAAGCCATCATCGAAGCAGAAAAAGAAGCCCAGGTTGCTAAAATTCACTATAGCCAGAAAATTATGGAGAAGGAATCTCTACAAAAGATTGAGCTCATCGAAGACAGCATACATAAGGCGAAACAGCAAACTAAGGCAGAAGCAGAATACTATCATCTTAAGAAACAGGCAGAGGCCAATAAATTGCTTCTGACCCAACAGTATCTGGAGTTGAAGAAATATGAAGCTCTCGCACTCAATAACAAGATCTACTTTGGAAGTGACATCCCCAATATGTTTTTGCAAGCAAATGTCGCTGAACAACCCAAGATTGTAGAATAAGAAACTTCTTTTGAAAACTCGTCTAAAGATTGTCTAGTCATTGCAAGTATTGTACAGTTTTGACCGACATTTAAACAATAATTTCATGTGGATATTGCAGTTAGTGTTATTTCTAAGCTATTGTGATATTTCATGTATGTTTAATGTAATTTCGCTTGTATCTCTACTAATGGTAAATATCTAAATTTTGAAATTGTGTTCACATCACCATTCTTGTGGTTTAGGGTATACTGATATTGATTGTAAATAGGAATTGTATGGTAATAATAATAATAATAAAAATGTATTAAGTATAAATATGGATTTTATTGAAAAGATGTTATTAAGGTATAAAATGGCTTCATTTAAATTTTGTTAAACGCTGCAATGTCCACAGACTGAACAAAGTCCTCAAACTCTTGGATTTTTTCAGTGAGAAGATCAACTGATACTTTGTCGTCTTCAATGACACACATGATCTGAAGCTTATTTATACCGTAGCCAACAGGAACCAGTTTGGATGCACCCCATAGTAGACCGTCCATATCAATTGTACGAACAAATTTCTCCATTTCTTTCATATCCGTTTCATCATCCCAGGGTTTTACATCAAGGATTATAGATGATTTGGCAATAAGTGCTGGTTTTTTGGATTTTTTGTCTGCATATGCTTTCAGGCGTTCTTCACGGATCTTCGCTGTCTCTGCATCCTGACGATTAAATACTTATTGATAAACCAATATAAGAGTTTGAAAATGTATCTACAATTTATACAATGAATTGTATAGAAACTAATATTATGATAACTTTTAAATGCATACTTTAATTTTACTTTAAATTTAATCAATTTGAAATAATTGTTTGTAATGTATGCTGGATATAATAAAATAGGGCATATAATTAAACCTTCGAGCTGTGGTTTGACATAATTATAATAGTCGAAAATCTCATTTTAGAGTATTATATGGTATATTATTTCTTTGGTTTGCGTTGTTTTTACTGTACGATCTCAAAAGCTACCAATATCACAGTCGTAATCAGATCATAGTAATTGTAACAGTAGCTAGCACTATTACGTATGACCTATGAACATAGGATTAATTGAGGCGATAAAAATATAGTCCACAAATACAAACCTCTTCCTCGTCACCGGAGCCGAAGAGATCGATGTCATCGTCGTCATCATCGTCCTTTTTAGCGGGAGCGGCTGCTGTAGGCTTTCCGCCGGCGCTGAGAGGGCTCACTCCTTGTCCCCAAGCCTTGCGTTCTTCCGCTGTGTACGAGGCGATCTGATTGTACCAGCGCAGGGCGTGTGGCAGACTGGCGGCCGGCGCCTTGCCAACTTGGTCGAATACCTCAACATCCGCTTGAGACGGTGTGTATCTAATTAAATTGTTATAGCATCATTATTAAAACGTCAAGTTAGATCGCATTTATTGAATAAGAATCCAATGCTTGTTAGTAGAGGTTACTGTACGGTTGACGTGGATATTTTGAAGAAAAGGAAGTAAACCCTCTCACCCAGATATGTAACTCTTGGCGGCCAAAAATGTATTCAGGTCATTAAGGCCTTGGGCAGTTTTAACGTCTCCGACAGTCATTTTGTATAGAAAAAGAAATTTGTTCAGCTAAACCACACCGCACGACCCGGTTACAAAGAGAGAAAGAGAAAAAAAAGGAAGTCGACGGACAAAACTGTCACATTCATTTTCGCTTGAATTGCCATTGACGTGGACACAAAAAAGTGATAGCAACATCATTAAAGAGATAGACAAATGTAAATCATAATCAAAATTAAGCTCCGAATTAAACTACTGTAAGCTTGAATTACATATGATAGTGAAGTTTGAGCTTATTAATTATAAGAACTTTATCTTTCATATTTAATTGGCATACGTATTCCTGCGTTTATCTTTTAAATAGAAACAAAGCTTAAACATGTATGACTTTGTTGACGTGCTATTGACAGTCAAATCTGTCACTTTAACAAAAACCATAGAAAGTCAGTATTTTCCTTTACATGCTCGTTATTATCTAAAATTCTTTTAATATAGCCTTATAGTATATATTAAGGTTGTGTTGCTTTACTATATTAAGTAGTATATGCTAAGAAAACTTTATATTGTTCTCAAGTATAGGTTATGGGTGCCTACTTATGTAACAACAACAGATGATTTTGTTGTATAATTCTGCGTATTAGCGTCAATTTATTACAATCGATTTTAGTACTTTTACATAGATTCGTTCTTAGAAGGATGTATTAAAGTTACTGATAATTGGAACAATATATTTTGTATAACTGCGTGTAATATTTATCGGTTGTTATCGTCTGCTGCAGAATGTTGCGGCAGCCGCTTTCCCGGGCGCTAGCGCTGAACTCGCCGACTCGCGCGGCGCCGCTGGCCGCCCGTCGGTACGCCGAAGCCCAGGCGCAACCCCAGAAGGTCGAGGTTTTCATCGATGACATGCCTGTATATGTTCCACCAGGCACAACAGTATTACAGGTAATTGTTCTATATGCATTTCTGACCACTAATTGGATAATTTATTTAGTTTTTTTTCTTCATTTATCGTACAAAATAAGTTTGTAGCATTAAAATCTGTCAAGCATTAAAAATTTTACGATATTAAATATAAAGAAATGTTACAAGCCTATAAAAGCCTAAAACCTTACAATTTATTCTTGAT
>DWFV01000699.1:0-13138 GCA_018246775.1 Parelbella machaon machaon
TTCCGAAAAGTTTAATTTACGAATACAGCTTAACTCGAAAATAACACTCTTAAATAATGTAGTTAATAATAATAATTTCTACACATTAATTAAAATAAAACGAATATATATGGAAACCCAAGTTCCGCTGTAGACGTGTGGGTTGAAGTGACGAGATTATAGTCATAGGGTAATAATAAATTTATAAATTAATATTTATGAGAGCAATTGCACATTTATCAAAAATATTTATTCGTCAAACAACAAAAACATAATTATTATTTAATACGTGAATGTCCAACCATCTGAAGAAAGCAATCAGCTAATCGGCGGTGTGCAGCGCGCCTAAGAAACAAAGTTGCAACCTTACACAGCTAGTTTTTGTTACAAGCTGGATTTTTGTGTGTGAATTTCTCTGTAATGGTGGTCTAATTAAAATATTTTGAGTTGGAGAGCAGGTTCAAGGCACTGGACTTGTCACACAAGTATGGGCGGCAATTTCAAGTTCAACAAAAATTGAAATAAAAAAATAAACGTAACATAACGCATGTAATAAGCGAGCAGATAGACAGAGGAGTGAGTACACTCCCACGTTTTACCAGTTCCGTATACGTCCCTTGTAATAGGTAAACCTACTGCCAATCTCGCACAGATCCAGACTCCGAGCTATTACCAGAAATGTGCTAGAAAATCTAAATTAAAAAATCCAATAGAACCCGACTCGGGATTCGAAACCAGGACCTCTCGATTAGCAGTCGCACTTTGCAACCAGTGGACAAACGCGGCAGTCACTATCTAGAAATCTATAGTCTCATGAACCATATGTACCTATGTCAAAATGAAATACGAAACAAATATTTACTAGCAATATACAACTGTACCTAATATTTTCTCAAATGACTTGTCCTTCGAGCTGGATCCAATTCAACCATTATGCATCTGGTACGGTCGGCTTCCGATACAGATCGGTTTCAAATGGGATTTGAACCAAGATTGAATAGAATAGGTAATACTGCGTCTCAAAACCGATAGATTCTGTACTGATAACGTGGCTACACCCACCATTAAATTTCCAGTTATTTTATATACAAATCTCTTACTGAGATACCAATGGTTGTATCTGGCTGCGTGCAAATATTATCATTACACAGTTTATTTGCACAGAGTACATTAGTGCATCGTCATGTTTATATCTCTAATCGTGGAACAGAGTTGAGTAATCATTTCGTTTGAGCGGCAACTTACGCATTTGTTGCATTCGTCGATCGAAATCTGTTTTAATATTTACAACTATACAAACGGAACAGACCGAAAAAGCAACGACAAATGAATGCAATAAAAATGCTTATCTCATATAGGAATCCTTTCCAGCAGATCCGTAAATAGAGAGTTGAAAGGTTCAAGCAAAATTACTGCATTTATCTCACATTAAATCGTTTACGCGTCACATCCTTTAATTTTTCACCTCGTACATAAAGAAAACAGGCATGCATGCCACATACTACTAATCAATTGAGATTACTGACAATCTGTTGTTGCTCCTAAGAACTAAGACTTGTTTTTAAGCGAGTATGCTTTCCACATTTTTATTCCATTATTTTTGAATCAAAAACCTTTTAGTAATAACCCCTGAGTAGATACATAGTTCAAACGTCTAATGTTAACATCATCATATATTCTTTTATTTTACGCCGTTGAAAACAACTATACTACCAAATAAAACAGTTAAGGCCATAGTCGGCCACATTGGACAAATACGGATTGAAAAATACGACAAATACACTTTTTTATGAACAATACCGAACTATTTTTAACACGAACCAAGTAATCGGCAATTACGCTCCCAAACAATACATTTTCAAAGTGAAACGGACGCAGAACTAATATCTAAATCAAATAACTGCTGCTGTATCGCATTGCACCATCCACTTAGGCGATTAAACGGATTAATACACCGTTTGTATTGCGAGGGTATATACTAAAAGTATTACCGTGCCATCTGCGCCCCGTCCGCCACTGTTTTCGTAGGAGAGTTCGAGTGTGCATATATATACGAGTACACTATACTGTTATACTGATCCATGTAAATAATATTTTAATCAAATAGGATACACGTAAGGACGTAACATCACGCCTGCAATCGCCGAAGGGGTAGCAGAGCAGTGTTGGACACTTACTATTCACCAGTTGAGTTTGGATACAATTAAGAAACTTTTGTTTTAAGTTGTAGACTCTACAATTGAAAAGTAAAAAGCAAAATAGTCGTTTAAATTTACAAACGTTGCCCTTTTTGCGGTTCATAGATTTACACTATGTAAAGGCAGTGAGAATAAATAGCACATTGTAATTTGTTAACTGTTATAGATGTAGCAGAGCGCCAGGAGCGCTACGTAAAGTTCAATGGGTTTTGCAACCCGTAGACATCTGTATTCAATCGCAGATAGGATTGAAAATTCAACCTGAGATTGGGGACAGATACATACATTACCACACCCGGGAATCAAGATGGACGGGACTAGCTTAAGCCTTGGTGTGTCGCGCAGGGGGTCTTTGCTTACTATGCTTTATGCCACAAAACTATTTATAATAATAGCACGAAAATTCAATAGATCCTTCAAAAGCGATTTTCAAAGTCAGAATTACATACTCTTCACGCTAAATTTCTTAAGGGTAAGCAGAGAGCACGGAGATCTGTATTGTTTACGTAAATTGCTTCATCATAAAATAATACACAGTAAGGTCTCCTTTTTCAGCTATTTCACGGCCTCAGTACAAGTTTCATTTGCCCATAAATTGAAAAAGTCAACCCAACCAATGTTCAACGTTATATAAATCACAATGGGGGGTGGAATAGGGACGTAAAAAATATTAACGCATGATATCACACGATAGATTATCGAACGATATTGACGCGCGTGGCTGGTCCTAACGCCAAATCTTTATTATACTAGATTTATGACGTATTGTCATCTGTACGGCTTTGTATGTAGGTCTTCGTATTGATATTTAATGGGGTAATAATGAAAGAGCGTTATTATTATGTGACGTTGTGATTTTGGAATTAAATTCCGAGGTTTCGTGTACATTTCGGCTTTGACATAATTTCGTCGACGTAATTGAGATATCGATTAGATATAAATAAAATTATCAATAATAATACTTATATTAGTGATTTGCGCTTTGAAATGGAATGATTTACGGTAAAGACCAAAGTAACAAGACTGATTGACTATGAAAATGTAAAAAAAAATGCTCTTGGTTAATAAACCGCATAATACATTGGTTTCTTGTTATTTCTTGTTTTTTTTTTCAAAAGTTTTTTACCAATTGTCCTTTTGATTTTTCCTTACAATTTACGAATTCATACGCACCAATGTTTAATTAGAAGGCTTTTAAAATAATCAAAGTGATAACAATTAGTGACATACATGGTAATTGACAATCTTTGGACAACATATAAACGCCAATGTTATTTGCAAACATTATTATTAATATACCTCAACGACAAGTCATCTAAGGAGGCAAATTTTATAGGAAAAAAAATTAAAATAAATCATAAAACTCCACAGAAAAAGTACGTACAAAAAACAAGGGATTTCATATTTCAAAAATATACATTTAAGTCACCTCACGATCCTGTTATATGTGAGGAGAAGATATCTACGAAATATATTGTAGTGTTGAACATCGTTACTGAGGTGCTGTTAGACAGAACGCTGTGGCACGCTAGCTTCGTGACATGAGCCGTGCCACTGCGCCGTGACGCCGTACTTAACATGTCCCTCGATTGCACGTTAATATTGCTTTTAACTGTATTTCCAATATTCGCATTCTCAACGGATATTACACGAAACACATTTTATTTAGAAAAATTTATATTGGGGTCCAAATAGCCTTTTTCTGCTGCTAAGCAGCTTAGTATTTGCGTTCTTGTGTTTCGATTTGGCGGACTTGAAGCTATAATGATACGCGAGATTTCAACTTATTTATCAATATTATCAGCGATTCTGACTTCTGATAAATGTAGAGTTCTAATATCAATTGGACATGAAAATTTCTATATTCGACCGTTAAAATCCAGTCATTTTAAAAAAGTCTTCACTAGAATTTACAAAAAAAAACTCTTTACTTCTATGTCAAGCGACCAATAATTTATAACTCGTAAATTTATTAACAAACTTGGCAACAAAATATCAAAACACAGCCGTAATACTTCGTTTTGAGTAGGATTACCATTGAGGAAGATTTTGAGGTTTCAGGAAACGTATTTAAGGCATTACCTGTGGATTTGCTCGGCAACTCCGCGAGAGATAATTAGCTAAATAAAGGATATCAGGGGGTCGGAAAAAGGTGTCTAACGATAATATGTACTCAAGGGTTACTTAATAAACCGCCGTTACGGTAATAACAGTGCCTTTAGAAATTTCAACGAAGCAAAACAGAAACTGTGCGTAACGTAACCGCCTTTGGAAGCACATGGTAACAAATGGATGTATATTAAAATAATATTAATGTATTAGGTTACAGGATACATACTAAAATATATGATAAAGATTTATCATGTCTTGATCATAGTTAAACTTAATAAAATAAAAGTTAATCAGGAATAACAAAGACGCATTAGTGAAAAATGGCGGCAAACGATATTTTTTTACGTGCGATTATCTTTAAATATATATATAAACGTGTTAGAAACTCTTCTGGGTTTGCGTAGTTAGATTTTTGTAAATAGCAGTTAGCAAAGACTCGAGTTGTAGTCACAAGTAGTCGCTGCCGGCCATAGATATCCAAAACCAATCTCGAAAAGGACCTTAGAAACAGGACTATTCCTTTTCAAATATGTAGGTTAAGAATTATTTTTTAAATATGTTATGTTTAGACTCGGTTCCATCACAATGGGCTTAGTAAAGCAAAAGCGATCGTGTAATGCGTAAATAAAATAAACTGCAGACAGAGTCGCAGTACAAAAAGTAGGTTAAATCCTATTTAATACAAATAATATTACGCCTGTATTTCCCTTAGGGATAGACAGAGAAGTTTAGTACTTCTATGTGTCACCAGTTCAAGTAGTGAATATAAACTATATTGAATAAACTTCTTTCATAGTACATCATAGGGTAATAACACTCGTTGCAAGTCGTCGCCTCAGCGTATGTGTGTCAGGAGTCTCCGAGGGTCGCGCGCGTGTGTTGCCAACTTCTACGAGATGACACTTCCCCACTAATACTAGTAGATAGCGAAGCAAGCAACATATACCTAGTTATTTAAATACTGATCATCTATATTTGTGAACAATCGGCGTCGAGTGTTATTTATGGGATTTCGGTAATTATTGTGCAGACAAAAAATATATGTAAAGACAGTGACGTGTCACTTGAATTTTAACTACCCATATTTATATTACAGTCATTATTATTCGTAACCGTTACAAGTACGGAATATATTTCTGGACAACGGCGCCAGGTTTCTTTAATAACATTGAATAACATTCCACACTTACATCATCGTACTGAATTCCCGGTACTGACGATTGTTATATGTACACAGAGTAAAAAATTGGCAATAAAAATGCAGAAAGGCGATAAGTTAACTATTATTGCTAGTGGTTCCTGATCTGCTATAGACTAGACTATATAAATATGAGTTATGTAGACATTGTTTCACATATATAATCACATGTGTGTGTAATACCACGTCTACCTTTATTATCATTCATCAATAATATTATGCTGACAGATCCTATTATTGCCAAGTTTTTGATGAAATTTCTGTTAACGGTACATCTCAGAGCATTGACATTAGAATGCAAGTCTGCCGCCACAGTTTAAGTGTGTCAGGAGGTTCGTCGAGCTCCACATCCATTTGTATCTTTTCTTACTCGAGGGTTTCTTAACAAGTAATTAGGCTAAGAATTAAATGGCTGAAACGGAGTGCACTTACTAACATTTTTACAGTAAAATCGCAAGTGATAAACATTGTGAAAGACATTTCAATGATATCCTCTCATTTGTGCAATTTTGATTATAATAACGTAGCTTATTAGGATATGTTATTAGTTAAATTAATAGGTATGTGTAAGTGTTTACATTTTTCTTTCTCCAAGTCTTAGATACCTATAAGTGTCACTAATATTAAGAGGCACTAACAATATAACAGCTTCGAGTTCAACAATGTAATAAACTTTGTTCTAGAACCTTCGGGCCGATCCAAATTGATACACCACAAGCACGCTGGCCATGTAGCAATAAGATCATTTCCCATCAAAATACGTCCGTGCTATACGACCAGGTAGCGACAATAGTGAGATCGTCTCTAATAGCGCAGTATTGTTTGGCTCCCTCTCGCACAGCACGAAATGGCTGGAAAATAATATACAAGGGTAATACTTATATACCCTTAGCAGCTTATTCAGTTTGTCGTACGCTTGGTACAGAACGGAAGTTCCATTAATAGGACGCCAAGAAGATCCAATTCGATTTAGCAGGTATTATTTCGTTGCCAATTGTTCTAATTAATGTTTCTACCCAAATGTTATTATTCATGTGTGCGTCGGGGTCAATTTGATGGATGTTAGATCACTGTTGACTGTTTCGTTGTTCGGGTAGTTGCAAAGCGCGAGTTCTGTTCGAGAAGTGCTAGATTGGATTCCCGGGTCGGGTACACTATGGGATTTTTTTAAATTAGATTTTCTAATAGAAATTTTTAATAGTGACTCGGAATCTGGATCTGTACCCGATGTACGGCAACACGCTCACCACCTATTCGATTATGAGACCTAAACGCAACTTGTGCAATTTGGGGACATTCCTCTGTCTATCCCTTTAAGGGTTACAGGCGTGAAGTTACGTTTAGTAACACCATTTACAGATGAATCATAGGGTATCCTATTCAAGTGAGTGGTAGTTACATCTTTTACAATGTCATATCATAAATTAAACAGTTGAAAAAATCCCTACATACATAGTGGATGAGTGGATTCATCAATGTAACGATAACACAATCAGTGGGACAATACCTGGTAAGTCAATTTGCACGATCGATTTCGTACCCGACATCGGCGGCCTGCACTGAGTCAGTTGTGAAACTCCCTTAACATTGGGCTTCCAGTTCATCGCTTTCCTCAAATATGTGAATGCAGTTACCATTGATAGATATATATTATCGTCCAATAATTTTAATAAATATCTTAAGGTAGAATCACAACGATCTATATATCGGATTAAATAATGCTACTTTGCGGAACTCGAAAAATATAATTCAACAATATTGATACATGATGTAGATGTGATAGCTAAGATTAAGATTTAGTAGTCATACAGCATGCATATAAACGAATGAGGTCTTCAGTTCAACCACAGTAAAGATGTTACGAATATATAGTTTCCCGCTTGTTTGTTATTAGAAGCCTTTTAGTTCACGGTTTAATACTACAACGATATGACAGATATATCAAGGTGGATGAATGTAGATGCCGAGCGACCCTAACACTGACCTATCTTGACCTAATAGATCAGATACTGACTGAAGAGATCAGAAGTTTCTGAAACTGACGTATGTGTGAGAAGAAAGTAACGAAAGTACATGAAGAAATATGTATAGAGATATTGAGCACTTGATGCATTCTGCCTATCCTGGCGTGCTAAAATAATAATAATACAATAATGAAGTGACGTCTTTGAATGCCAGTGTAAGCTTACCCCATATTTGTCGTACAGTGGGAGGTAATTATAACACAGCGCTGAACTAACGCATTGGTCACGTAGCAGATGTACGCTACGATACAACTTGGGAGCTCGTATTTGTAAAACAATGTTCGGATTACTGTTTACACTTTGATAACGGCCACGTTTCGCTTTATACTAACACAGTGCTAAGATTTATTGAGAAATTATGAGTGATTTGCCTTTAAATTGAGTTCATTTTAACTAGCATTCAGGACCTGTTGACGTTGAGCGAAGTGATTAAGTATATTAAAGTGAATTATATACTGAGTTATAAGCCCATGTATCCTATTTTAATGACTATTACTTCGTAATAATTACTTCTTAATTACAATACATGTAATAAAATATTTACTAAGAAAATATAAAGCTTAAGATATAGATCTCCGCTCATTATAACGAACTTTTATTTCGCGCAAGCGTTCTTAGTTCACCGATAAAAGAGCAAGGAGCTATTAATCAAGTTGACAGAGTCCAAGGAAAACACATTAGGAGTTTGTAAAGTTTATCCAGAGGACGCTGCAGGTGAAGCAAATAGCGTCGATAAATTTAGTGTTCGATTTTTGATCTGCGGACTAAAAGGCAATAAATACGAAATGACAAATCATTCAGGAGCTACGGACACATTTTTTAAATTTTTACTTCAGTAATATATAATCGTGTGTATAAACACCCACGATACATAAAATACTACAATAAGTAATAAGAATAAAATCTAACCATGACAGATATTGTCGTTGAACCTTGCGAGAAGACAATGAATAATCATTTATATGTACAGATCTATTCTTTAAAATGTTTATTCTGTACAATTTAAAAAGTGTAAGTTATTTCACATTAGTCCTAAAAATTTTTTTGGTTCCGTACTAGTGGTAGGTGTTTTTTGGAAATAAAATATAAGTGTCTTTGTCAAGACAGAGTACAAACGTCACCTAAAATGTCCACTTAACACCAGACAGTAATCTGTATCATCTATCTTCTGTTCGCCGGAAAATAATCTGAAATAAACAGTTCATTTCCAGTCTCAATTAAACTGTCGCGTTTCTCTTTTGTAATTACTATTAAACCCTGTACTTTAAAAGACGGATTGCATTGCAAAAACTAGCGTCAAGTTGTCTTAGACAGAAACTCGAAGAAGTATGTCTAGAATTTATCCGGCTCAAAGGACCAACTTGAAAGTTTCAAGATTCTTCGCGAGATGGCGCGGTACTGAGAACTTTTCTTTGTAGCAATTGTAAAATTTACTTCCTTGTCGTTTCGTGAACTAGCTCCGACGTGTTGATTACCCCGTTTCAGCGGAGTCAGAATTTCGACAGTACCTGAAAAAGACAATGCTATCTTAGTTGCGCAGTTTTATAACAGGAAATTTAAAGTTGCGAGATTTTTATTCGACTGGCCCGTTGGTTTTACTAGCAATGTTATACTGTAGATCTTAACAAAAATATTTTCGCACGAGTATTGTTGTATGTACGGCAGTGACGACAAACATACAAAGTAGGAGAGTCGTGCATTGTGTTAAAAATAAAGCTATTTTATATTTACATACTACTAGGGACTGTAATACCTTTTAAAGGAAGAAAAGAACATAACGTTAAAAATATATACGCAATGTATAATATATGTGTATGCACGTGTTACATTTCAAAACAATGGTTAAAAACCAAAATTTTTATCTGCAGTTTCTAAGTTGAAAGTGCGAAAATGTTAAGCACTTGCAGAGTTCAAAAATGAAATTGTATTGAACTTTACCACGTAATAAGAAGTTTCCAATTGAGTTATCCAAATGCATAATATGAAGTGTCAACTTTGCACTCACCGCCTCATCAAGACATAGGTGCATCTCTATCTAATCCAAGCAACACGATAGAGACAACCGACCCAGCTGGCGGGCATCCGCAAACTATACAGCTAGTCATTAAACGCCACCTGAATAATTCATAACGCGAGGGTAGAACGGATAAGTTTGCAAGCTCTAGTGGCGCCGGCCGCAACAAAGTTTAAACTTTATTGTGGGACAGAAAAAGTCCAATTTGGCTCGGTCGGTTTTTCAACATTTTTATAACTGTCTCGACTTCGAAACGGCCTTAAGAGATTTGAAAATCAAAGGAGTTAAATGCTTTCCAAGACTTTATTTACTATTGATTTTTTGTTTTCTCCCTTTTTTCGTCTCACGTTGAAATTGAAGCGTAATGTACTCTCAAAAGTAGTTTAAGGTGGTTTCTCAAACAATTTCACTTGGTAATTTAGATTTCCAAGTTTAACTGGTTTAAAAGAATTTTCGCCAGTCGCAGAGTGTTTATTGTAAGTTCGGAACTTGGAACTCACTTCGGACCGGGAAAATTGAATAAGTTATTATTGATACCAAAGTTAGACAAACTACCACCTTTCTTCATTTCACATATAATGTGTCGAAAGTGATTTATTCTAGTTAGTTTGTGATTTATTATACAATTGCGCGTCAATTTAATCTTACACATTACATTTAGACTGCTCATGTTCGTACAGAAATGATGAAGTAGAATTGAAGCTTCATCATCAACTGTCATCGTTGGACGTGGGGTCTTAACCCACCATGTTGGATGGAGGTCAGAATCCATTCGCACTGTAGAATATTATAGAGTTCCATAATTCTTCGTAGCCCTAACGGTGAGCAGGTTTCCTCGTTCCTTTCACCGTTATAGCCAGTGACATTTTGTAATAAATTTTACTTATTTCATACGTATTATTAACATAATTTTATCAACACGCCAGGTCTTTTATGAGGTAAGCAGAGAGGAGTACATCAAGCATTAATTACAACAATTTTTGGTGTCGGTGTCTGTTTGTGTATATTAATTTGACTACGTGCATTTAGCTAAATATCTAATAGTAGCTATCTTATCACAACTGATGTAAATTTTTGTACGTTTTAATGCTATACTTCATACGTTATTTTTAATGGGGAACTTTTTTTTAACAGCCTTTAAAACGAGAACACTAAAAAGTAATTCACGTGGCTTATCATGATATATCACACAAGTAAATAAAAGTGACAAACAACCAAAATTAGAACAGATCTTAAAATTCATTCACACCTGTACAGGAAGAATCGAACCCAGGACCAATACCAAAGAACTTATAAAAATTACTAATCGGGCTGGCCGCTAGTTTAAAACAAAACTGTTATACCCAGCTGTCACAAACATACAAAAAATTAAATACCGATTTTTACAATATTTTACAAAGGGCACACATAAAATGAAGGGGTTCTTTTGAAACGAATCGCTCTTTAGAAAGTGTCCCTTACCAAAAACTAATTAACCTCAAACGGCATTATTAAGGGGAAGTTAGAAAAGATTCCAACCGGAGAATTAGAATGCCCTACGTTACAAACACAGGACCAATAAAACTCTTGATTTAAAATCGTGTAGTTATTATTTAATGAATAGTTTTAACAAAATTATATGCTTCTTGTTCCTAAAATTCGATACAATACATCTTAAAACGGGCTAAGACTTATATGACTCTCGTTAAAATTATATCGAAATTGTTAGGCAATTAACTATGTATAAAATCCTGTTGTATACCGATTGCTATTTGTAAATGAAGAAACAGAAAAATAAAGGAACCCCAGAAGAGCTGGAATCCATTGGATACTTATATTAACCTGGCAGTTGGTTAAAAATACTTTGTCATGTTGCCACAGAACGAATTTATGAATATACAGATATGTACGTATGTGTCCAATAAATCAAGTTTCTAAAACCACGTCAAAAGACTAAGTTTTCTGACGAGGTTTAATGAAACCAATTTAATCGCCTCTATAACGTGAAAAACATCTAAGATCTAAATGCGTCTGGTGTAACTTACTATTAGTAGGTGACCGTTTAGATCTACGATGGCGTCAGAGTTACAAGAACATTTGTAACACAGAACACAAAGACCATGAAAAACAAAATTTTGGAAATTCAAAGGAGCGACCAACCCCAATAGAATCCTACCTAATTTCTAAAGAAATCTAATCTACCTAACAATGGCAGTCCCCCAGTTACCCAACACTTTGCGATAATACGTTATTCCACGTGAATTATGTGAATAATTCGAGCTCAAGCGACTCCAACCGCGAAATTTTAATAATGAATTAAAACATCCTTTCAAAATGTAAATTTTTAATTAGGATGGCGTTGCGGCCGCCCCTACTTCCGGCGCGCTGCCCGATATTTGTTACGAATTTGCGATAAAACGTTTTTAGACTATGCGAATAATGTTTATACCGATGTAATTTCAGACGTCTCTGAAACCGGCGCGCCTTTATGAAAAGAATAATGAACGTGAAGAAGCGTGTCAGGTGTCTCAGGATAGAGATATTACGCATTCGCTGTTCTCTGCCTATCCCGAAAAGGACCTGGCGTGAGGGTATAGTATCTGTAGAATGGAATGTAACACAAAAACAACTCTGAAAACTCCCACAGCAAAGAGGTCTCTCAGCTTATAACATAACATCGCCGGAAGTGAAGTAATTTCTTAGAACTCGGAGTTTTCGGATATTTTAGTTCTATGTAGAGAAGATAAATTTGGCTTAAAACTAGTCATCAAATTACGAGGTACAGACTAGAGAAGAACTTTCTGCATGTCGTAACCCTAATTGTACTAATCCACGGCACGTGCAGGTGTTGCAGGTGTGTTTGAAATTTTGAAGTTATGCAGTGTCTCGGGTCTTCTTGCGTATCCGTGCCCAGCAGTATAAGAATGCCTATATGAGCCAAGGACACATTTGATTAAGGTTGCTAGATAACATATTTTTGGTCTATGCGTTCTCCCTCAAGCGATAGTAAGTACAGTAATGGTTCCTTCTTATATAGTACGGATTTCGACGTTTTTGAGAAAATTAGATTTATGTCTCCGGCAGAGAGAATCACGCGAAAATTGACATTCAGATAAGTAAAAAATACCTTAATTGAATCTTTCACAAACTTTAGTAGCAAACCTTTTTCCATCAACTTTGGATAAAATAAAAATCTTCCTCTTTTCCGGCTGGAATTTGGGCGTTGGATTTCGAAGAGCACACAAACAAATTATCCGTTTAAGGGTTTAGAAAGATTTAGTGCTTAAGTACTGAATCCGATGCCGGATTACTTTGACACGAAAGCAATCTGGGCTTAAAAAACTCTATTAACAATTGAATCCAATAATGGTCTATTTTGAAAAATTTATGAATGTTTAAAGCGGATTTTACAAGTTCCTTTACTGCGGGCGATTGACGCCATTTTATTTCTCGTATCCTTTCGTATCGTTATCCTTTCAATATTATACTATTGGGCAAGGACCTGAGAAACATTGAGAAGAATTTTAAGGTCATAATACAAATATAAGTTAATAGACTTCACAGGGTTCCCAAGAAAATTATAGAAATATTTATTTAAAGATTTATTTACGTTTTCCTTCAACGTTATAGCGAG
>DWFV01000700.1:0-13136 GCA_018246775.1 Parelbella machaon machaon
CCTGAAAAAGACAGCGGGAAGTTGCTGGATTCGGAAGGCCCATGGCCCAAGACCGGAAGGAGTGACGTCGATTAGGGGAGACCTACGTGCAGCAATGGACATTTAGAGGCTGACTATGATGATGATGATGATGATGATGACGGTTTAGAGTTTTGGTACAATGAGTGTATTACAATGATTGTTAAAATCAAAAACTGTCATGAAATCTGTGCAAGAAGAACACCGAAGCCTCATAATAAACAAGAGGTACTCAACTAGCGCTGTAACTACCCGCCGCTCATTATTATAACATAAACGGTTCGAAAGTTCCACCACGAGTTAATCAGCAGAAGAGCACTTAAATGTTTTATACTCGGTGGAACCTCATTACAAGTTTCAATATTAAATTTTGAAAATTTATTCCTCTTAGCTAATTAACCTTTATAGGTGCTTCATGTTGCGTAATACCCAATCAATGGTCTATGAAGCGTCTAAGTTCAGTGTTTTTTTTTTAATTAAAGACGCTAAATGTCAGATTTGAAATTCCACTGATCGTTTAAAGCGTTTAAATTTGAAGTGTATCAAAAATATGTGATATTTTTAAATGTTATTCAATCCCCAGTTGCATTTCGCTGCGAAGCTTTTCAAAATAATATTTAGAAAGCAAAAGCGTTCAATCATATTACGTTCACTACTTAAAATTGTATTCGAATATTTTTTTAAACGGAGATTTCCAATCCCATTTGCGGCGTAGCGCCACATTTTATCCGGCAGGAATAACTTTCAGGTCACCTAAAATTTTATGAATAGAGAATGATTTATGGAAATATACAGCTGGGTGGTTTTAAATCGCTGTATCGCTAAGGCTGGTCGCAGACTTGAAACAATTACGGTTTATTTACGTAATTAGTTTTTTTTTTCATTTTAAGATTGGGCCTCGCTGTTACCATAGTTCAAGAACACGGCGTCTCAAGACTGCAAATTTATATTTTATGTTGTGAAACACAACATTTTAATTACATAATTTGCAGTATCAATTACAACAAAAATAGTTCCTGCAGCAATTTCTGTGAAGTCATAATAATGGCTTGCGCTGGCAATTTAAGAATGCCAGTAAATAAGAATTGATTTTTGCAATACCGTTGATACGATACTAAGAAGACCAATTTCAAAGTCTGTAACTAGCTTACATATCGACCACAGAGCACTATTTAGCGTACAAACCCTCGAATTCCGTGCCATTAAATTTATTCATCAGCCCGTTACGAATTAACAACACTCGAAATTTAATATTTTAGTGAATGCTTCAGCCATTTTTTATTTTGTGCCAACATAAAAATGATTTACGAATATGTTTCATTGATTTTTATTTATGGGTCATTGTATGCGGAATTCATACAAAAAATATTTTATTTAATACTAAATAATATAAAGTAATACTGTAAAGAAATAAGTAATTGCTAGAAATATTGTAACGGCTTCAATTGCAATTTTTTTTCCGGGGAGTGAGAGTTAAGTTGCCAGGTTCGACTGAGGACACAAAGTATTGTGTTCTTAAGAAAGAGTATTGATTTACAAAATGACGGCAGAAATATCATAAGAGAATTTGCTTACTTTGGACTTTACAATACTTTCAGCTTAAATTAATAAGAATTCTCCCTTAGCCAGCATAGTAAGCTATTCTGTCTGTGAACATAGGACCTGTGTTCAGTGATTATAGGTAGGTGGTAACGTTTGTAGTATTCACCATAAAGCTATTCGAAGGAATCGCGGAAACCAGGTAATGCATGATGTCTATTATTTTATTGAGACACCGCTACTTAGGGGTATTTTCATACATCCAGATGATATTGAATTATTTTAGAGATATTAAAAATATTGAGGTTTTATTAAAAACAAATTGCCGACTGGGAAACTTAAACTGGTGAAGTATAACGAGCCAAGAAACCGAAGCGAACCATTAATTTCGTTCTACCGATCCTCATCTGAACAACTGAATACTAATGAAAGTTTCAACGAGGATAATAAAACTACGAGTCTAGAAAATTTGATTATACATAAAGTTATGGTGAGCGAATTTAATTTCTCTTCGGTTTCCATTGAGTTTAACGTCTTGTGAAACTTTTGGACATGATATAACGTAATATCACGTCTGTAGTCCCCGAAGAGGTAGGCAGAGGAATGTAGTACATTTCCACGTATAAATTAGTGTAATAATATATAATATATTTTATTATTATTGAATAATTTAGTCGTGTAACGTAAGAATAACAAAGGTAATTAAAAATGGAAGGCATATATGTCATACATAACATAGGGCATGGTAGCTAAAATATTGAACTATGAATGTACAGGAGAAAATAATTCGTTCATCAGCATAGGGCTGTACGGCTGTACGGCCGAAACTCATCTAAAATAATGTCACAGACGCGTGGGTTGTTACATACAAAAACAAAGTAGAATTTGTCAATGACAAAGTAGTAGCAATACAACGTCACAGAAATGATCTCGAAATCATCTGAGCATTGACGTCATAATTATCATAAATAGAAGTTTCATTGTCATCATCATCATCATCATTATCATTCATCATTATCAGCCTATTTCCGTCCACTGCTGGACATCTAAGACCTCTCCAATAGCACGCCACTGAACATTATATGGTAATTAATATCTTCGGTTATGTCCTTGTTAAAATAATCCATATCGATAATCTAAAAGAACTGAACGACCAATACCGTTACATATTTTTAATCAATACAGTAAATCGATATAGGTACATATACGAATCTAAAGAGTATTCAAATATAAAAAAGAAATTACTTTTGTTAAACACATACGTATGTATATATGTAAGTAATATGTACTCGTAGATATCTATTAATTAACTTTTTTATTAATTAACAAGAACCACGTGGAGATCATAGTTTATTTCATTTTACAGTAAACGCTTAATTTATGGACGAAACGAATATTTCGGTCGAACGTTTCTGTTTAACGTATACTTTCAGTTTATTTTGTCAAGCTCCACAATGGACGGCGAATTTACGATGCGCGGCATTGACGTAACCGCACAAGACCCAAATACCTTTAAATAATTTATAACTTAATCATTGTTGTTCCCAGAAATAATTCCGTGCCGCTTACCGTCGAAGTGATTTGTGACAATTGTAACGTGAAAAGGGTCCAATGTTTATACAGAGGGCGAGGTCTGATCCGAAATCAATGAAAGGTGAAATATTAAAGCGTTCGATGCGAAGGATCGGTGTAATGAATAAAAATATAACGTATGTAGATGTGGGATTATGCAAATATATGTGGAAAGGTAGTAAATAATTTATAAAATGGAAATTGAAGACACGAATGTATAAAAAGCTCGCAGCTTAGACTGAAAAAAAAATATTAAGAGACTGTTTTAAACATAATTTTAGGCATGAATATGTTGTTTTTATTTGCTCCTAAATATTTATCCAAAAATAACTAACTGATATAAGCATTTTTATCATTCAATGAACATATTGCATTAAATATAAAAAAGTTATTCAAAAATCTTAACTTCGAAAAAGAAGTTTTACATATCAATAATACAATATATATCTGCAGGTGTTTTTATAGAATCAGTTAAATAAATACATTAACTCTATTACAACATATCCTCATCATTATCAACATCAGCTTTCTCCTGTCTATTGCTGGACATAGGCCTCTCTAATAGCACGCCACTGAGCTCGGTCTTCAGCTCTTCGCATGCAACCACTGCCAGCCCCTTTGCGTAGTATACCACGCCACCTAGCTATAGGTCTTTACATAATATATATGCAGTACATTTTAATTTACTTGGATAGCATAGAAATATGCTATCCGATATTTATTTATAGTGAACGACTCGATAATATTGACTCCAAATGATTTTTGCCATTTAACTTAAATTTTTCATTGCACAAATTATTAACATTTGATACATGTATAGATATGATATTTCAATTTATGGCTAAATTTTTTATTCAAAATCCCAAATATTGTACTGCGGAAATAAATATCATTAATCATTATTTATTAACTAGTTCTACCTTGATTAGGTATGTTGCTTGCCGCAACAACAACGATATTGCTAAAAGGTCGCAATGTCAATTTCTACCCTTACTATTTTGTAACTGAAATTGTGAATATAATAGAATGTTTTAGTAACTATTTTTTCGTAAAATTGACATCGAAATGCCAACGAATAATAAGTAGGGAATATTCTCATATTCTATGTTCGCTGTCAGTGCAAAAGTTTCCGCGAAATAATCCTATCAAGCGAAGGTATTTATTTGATACAAACCGATTTGCTAGATAATTGGAAATTTAATTGGTTACGATGGCGTTCGTCCGCAAGGAATAGGAAAATAAATAATATTGCGATTGGGTTACCGATTGCTTTGTTTGTTTCGGTTTGCGAACCGAAGAAATGAATGACTTGGTGTTGATTAAAACGGTGAAATTAATTAACATTTTCGAAACGAGAGGCCTTTATTCCCGACATTAATACTTTATACTTAATTATTGAAAAGGTGCTAGAGTTATTTGTACATTTGAATTGGCAACTCGTTTCACTCCCATGCTATTTCTGTCACTGAAGAGCGACGCTTATTTTCCAATGTGATCAACTCAGTACAATCAGATATTCAGTACGAAGAATTTTATTCCATCCAGTTTCGTAAATGCGATGGGTTAATAATAGCTGACGTAAGACCGAGAGTATGTTCAAGATTCAAAATTTCCAGTCTAGTTATTCCTTTTATAAGTCGAAAATAAAACTCAGTAGGTACTAAATTTATATATTCTAAGCGCAATCCCAATAATTGAATACGGTCACTATGCCAGAACAAAAATATCAAATAGCAACTAGAAATACGTCAATGTTTTATGTTAAAAAGTTTAAATAATTAATCACTAATATAGTTTCAAAAAACATAATTGCAATATATCTAATTGCATATCCAAAGAGTCATGGCAGGTCTGTAAGGATCTAGATATCTGGCACTCTGTATTCTCTTCTTAACCCATAAGTGACTGCGTGGTGATATTATAAAAGTAGCAATAAGTATTATTATTACTGTTGTTATTATGATTTTTTAAAGATAATACGAATTATTGGAAGATAGGCATAATATTACATAATAAGGCCTGTCAATAAATGAATTTCCGTTTCTGCGCATTAATTAATTTTGACAGTAGCGTTTAATTGGAATTACAAAACGCTTCAGGCGACAGACAGGCAGCAGCCAGCAGGGTTGATTGGTATTGGTTAATTTGATTGTATCTAATTAGATTTTATAAAACACAATAATATATAGTGAAATATATAATATAGTCTCCGATATCGGCGTGAATGTATGAAAAGAGTGAAGAATGTGGAAGAAGCACGGTAGGTCTGAAAGATATTTGACACTCCGTGCTCTCTGCTCTCGCACGGTCTTTCTCCATTCTTGATGCCCTATGAAGTACGGTTATTCGCTACGATTGGATAATTTTATCCATTGAAGAGTCAATGGCGCTTAGCATTAGTAAACTAATTCTCAAATCGTTCACTATGTCGACTACATAACTAAACAAAACTTACACTATGATATCCAGAGAGAACTGTATGGTAATCAGGAATAACATTCAATGCATTAATTACATATATAAATATTTTTTACACTTAGACAAAGAAAAAAATACTCTTACACATCAGGCAAATATTTGGTCTCATTTAGAACACTACACGGTTACCTACTCTGCAGTCAAATTTAGTAACCGTTAGACTAACGGAACATCCATTAGATTCAGATTATGTGGTACATGCGAACAAAGACAGAAAAGAATCTTGTTATGAAATAAACATTCTCGAAGAACATAAATATTTTATCGAATCTCCGTCGGTGCCAACTTTACGACGGTCATTAAAACGCGACAACTTGGATTTACAGCTTCCTCCAGTTACGAGCGGTGCTGAGAAATTTTACACGACACTTAGTCATTATAATAAATAACAAATTGATTTTTTATAATATTTCACGAATATAACCGCGAGATGGCTCCACCTGATCCGAGTGTAAAGTTTCGTTTGCACGGATACTTTTTTTCCTTCCCATGTTATACACATCCAATGAACTATAAAACAGCTATTTATTTGAATTATAAATTCGGTTCAAACTTTAATGATAATAAATGAAGCAGTCAAATTTTAGCAATAATAAATTCAAATTATTCAAACACACCGTAAATTACTCATTTAACTCGGTCTAAATAAAATAGCAATATATTATGATGGCTTATTAACCCAGAGGTTGGCAGAGATGCAATATTTAAGGCTACGATCATGATACTTTTCATTCACATATTCTACTTTAATTCAAAACATCGGACATGCCTGTCTATTACAGATACTCTTGACTTAACTTTGTATTATAATTATCCTACCCTCAATTTTTTTCGAAACAAAGCAGTGTAACAAAGCAGAAGTATGATTTTTAATCTGTTGTCGGCTCCTAAGAACTCTTTAGATATTTCTTAAGGATCCATTTCATTATCTACCATTTACACAGTAGAAACCTTGTTTGACAGGTTCCTTATATTTATGTGCCGGATTTATTGCAATATACTCACCCCCCCATTTCATGGCAGGATGTATGAAATATTCACTGTTTCGTGGGAGTTTAGGTACTGCGCTGCTTTGCCTGCCTCTTCAGAGAAATAGAGGCGTGAGGTTATGGGTTGGTATTGAGTTATTTATTAAGGTATTGTGTTATTAATGATACAGGTGTTGTGTTATTTATTAGATTATTATTATTAGAAGATGAATATTTACAATTAATTATTCCAAATGAGCTAAAGTCATTACAAAGCTATAATTATATATATATTATTTACAAAATGACTTAAGCTTTTGCAGATTGTAGTCTTAATAACATAAACGAATAAAATGGCGGGAACACGTCCGGCGTTTGCGCGGGAAACAAAGGAAATTGCGCAACTGAACAAAAACACGATTGCCAAGTTTAACGGTAATATCCTTCTATTGCTAAGACTGCATATCTTGCTATATTCCGTTATGTGCACTATAAAAACTAATATTAGTTTCTTATTAAATAAACAAAATGTTTTCTTCTATTAATTCATTATTTAACACATTTTATGTTAATGCAACACGCTTATAACTTAATACATGTTTACGTGCACAGGTCAAAAAAATTAAATCAGTTTATATTCAAAATGGTACACATTGGGAAAGGCCTATGTCCAGCAGTGGAACGAACGGTAAAGGCTGATGTGATGATGATGATGATATTAAAAAAATAGAGATAGGCTAATAATGATGATGATATTCAAAACAGTTCTATATTCAAAAGTAATAATAACATATTAAGATCTATAATTACTCAGGAATATGCCACGGCTTATTTGCGGTTAATGTGGGAAATGAACAGGAAATTGGAAACCAGAACAATAACCGGTTGAATAATAACCAGTACAATTGCCAGTATAAATACATTTGAATATTCGCATATTTCGGATCCTATGAAGGAAAATCCTTCTCTCTATCATATACAAATAAGTAAATGCTAAAAATAAACTTTTCAACAATATTAAGTCCACCGAATACACTATTAGAGTTGTGTTTCTCTCAACACCATATGATTTTGTCGATTAATGGCGCTGTAGTCGTTTTTCCATTCTTACAAAAGCGTGTCTGCTATAAATATTATGAAGCTAAGGAGGTTAAGATTTGTACGGACCAGTTTCTTCGTTTGCCGATAACATATCTAGCATTTAAGCGGAAGCAGACAGGAAATTGCCATGTTTCACTACAGCACGTCTTCTATTTATAGCCTTTACTGGTCATTAGTGGAGTTTGCTATGTCATAATTTTTATTACTCTATTTTTTGTTATTAAAAGTTTATTTTTATAAAGTTAGATTTAGTATTCCAGTATAAGAAAAATTATGACTGCTTTGTTGATCTAGCGCTTGCAAGTGCGACTAATGATCGAGAGGTCTTGAGTTCGATCCCCGGGCCGAATGTAATGGATTTATTTTAGAAAAAATGTCCAGCAGTAGCTCGGATACTGAATTCGTGCACGGTGTAGGCAGTAGGCTCACCTCCTAATTCATGTTATATCCATAAAAACACACAATAAACACATTTATGCCTGTTACAAAATTATGCTGGCATAAAGACTATTAAAGTTTTCATAGTTTAAAAATTATTCTTTCTTTTATAATAATGGTAGGAATGATATACTTAAGAGAAACCAAACCTATCAAACAGAAACCAAACAATACTTCAATGAAATTAAAATATTGCTCGGTTCGTATTGCGGTCCGCACGCCCACCGTTATTGGTGGTTCGTATGCGTTAATAACGTTCGGTAAACCGAAACTACCAGTTAGCCTAATTTCAACAATGTCCAATCATTGCGTGTGACAGAATTGTTCAATGTCGTGGCCCCAAGCGCATACCTAATCGCTGCCTTGATTAGAGTAATTAGTTAAAATACCTAGTAATGGAATTACTGATTAGTGTTCGCGAATAATAGCGCAGAAGTGCTTATTCCGCACTAAGGTTGAATTTATCTGTAATGAAAACACCATTATTAAATACAATTTGACAAATGCTATTTATTAAGTAGTATTATTAAATGCGATTTATGACATTAAGTGAAAGTACCGTCCTACACGAAACTGAGTGGAAATTGCGGACCTTCAAGTACTGATAACATCTGAGGTGATAGCCATAGCCATATGCTTTCATTTGTAAACTGATGATAACTCCACGTTCTTCTTTTTTCTTCTTCTGTCTTTTATGATACAAAGCAGAACAAAGCTGGACTACTAATAGTATCATATCCTTTAACCTTTATATTAAATAATATAATACTGAAAACACCTCCTGTAAAAATATCCGCATTCGACAATCGAAAAATCTGTCTTATATGAATAGAAGGCTGAATCCCTCAATACTATACTTCCGTATTATTATAACACTCACATACACCTTCTTTACAGTTTAAAACCGTGATACACTTCTAGTAAAATTGATTTTCACATTTTATCATCGTAATTTTTCTCTAGCATAAAACACGAAGTCTACATAAACGGAGCTACCTTATTATATTGACCTAATTTATTAAGGCTGACATTTTTCCGACGTCCATTGTCGATATCGGATCCAATAATTGGGTCAGTTCGCTTCTTAAATCAACTAATTAGACCGGCCACTTGCGACCGCTATCTCTCGTACTGACGTCAGATATTCGAGTGGCGTCAGTTGACATACCGCGGGACGATAAGGCGTTGGTAGTAGGTAATTGACAGGAGGGCTAGTCAGTTACTTACAGTCTGGATTGCTTTTTTCATGTTATTTTAGTATTAACGACGAGTCCATCTCGCAACGGGAGTGGAACGGGTTATAAAAATATGCTATGCTATTTTGATTTTTTTTTTTTATTTAATTCGACAAAAAGGCAGACGGGCCACCTGATGTTAAGTTGTCACCGTCGCCTATGAACATTTGCAACGCCTGAGGAGTTGCCAACGCGTTGCCGGCTTAGAAGGAAAACTCTCTTTTCACTTTTCTTAAAGAACCTCATGTCATAGTGCTTGATATGGAGAGTCACTGTATGATTTTCGACTGAAACTCAATCCGTTACTTTTATTGGTAAGACGACACAGTAAATTATGTCAAATTAAAAAAATATAATTATTTCTCGTCATTAAAGTAGTACCTTATCTCTTATTGTGATTTCGAAAAATAATTTAATGTACAAAAACTGAATTTTTAATTATAAATGTAGAACTTTAAAGAATAAAATAAATATTACGTAGATAGAAATAGAAAGCATTTTGACCCTATGTAAAAGTATCTTTCATTGAGATTAAATGATATACGGTACAAATGAAATAACAAAGGTCCCAGTCCAGTCAGTCATAAACGCAAAGGGAATAGAAAAGGATCAAATTTATTTTTAGCATTAAATATCTTGAAATGTCTCTTTTCAATTAACTTTTTCATTATTCTTTCCCTATTAAGGAAGGTAGTCATTAAATCCCTGACAGTGGCGATCTTCGTACAGTATATTAGCAGATGAGAGCATCCTTTGACAAGTGGTCCTAATTTCACGTCGTGATGGCCCTCATTCATCTCGTAACCGCGTGCGTTCCCACACGCCCTCCCTGACAAATATGCTGATTAGTAATAACTATCGCTGAGATTACTTGTACCATTAGTGATTTGAGTCTGTTTAATAGCATGACGCTATTTCTGTATTTCGCCAAGAAGACAAACACACACCATATGATGTTATCTTCTTCCCAACCTTTAATTTTGTCATTCCTCTATTATAAATTAGTTTGGACTCAGAAGGAGAAGGATTAAAATTTTAGACTGCCATACTGGCATATACTAATTGTCATAAATATAGTATTAGAGAATATTAGGGAAAACTCTAAAATACAGAAGTTTCCTTACAAAGTTTTCTTTCATCGTTAAAGCAAAATGACATTTCTTCTTAAATAATATATACACATAGTTTCTTTTGACTTTGGGTTACGGTTTATGGTAATAGCACATTATTATGATATTAAGAAAATATTCGCATATAGTTCAATCATCAAGCTCCATAACTACATACACGGAGCCCTAACCGTAAGACCTTAGAACCTTAAGACCCAGGTAGAGATGTCAGACGAATTTCATACAAGATAAAAAAAGTAACATCACGCCTGTAATCCCCGAAGGGGTATGCAGAGAACTGTATTATGGAGGATAATATTAACAATATGAAAATACACAGACATTTTCGTTGGTTAATTAAAAAGGTATATCTTAAAACGCAATGCGTCTAGGTTAAAAATGCTTGTCAACTGTTTTCTGCATAAATTTTGTGGAAGATTTAAAACGTATTCAACCCGTACTTAGAAAAGGTAGTAAGTACTAATAGTTACGCTGAGTTAAATGTAATAGCCCGCTGTAACATCTTATAACCACTAACGACGGGGGTTGTCATCAGCGACAGGTGCTATTAGAAATTCGAATTTAACGACTACCTTCCATGCGATGATAATACGAGTATATATCTTATTAATTCTATTTTCGAGAGACTGCATAGATAACAAATTCCACGTAATTATCCGATTTTGAAACTAGCGTATTTTTAAATGAGCTTTCATCCCTTTTTTAACCCTTTACGTGTGGAAGTTCTGACATCCTATCTCAGTGTGTGCTTATGTTAAAAAATAAACCGACTAATCAAATATCACGTGAATATGAATCACTTGAGATATTTATATTAATGTAACATAACATACCATCTGTTTATCCTCAAAGGGATTGGCAGGAAGACATTATTATATTTATGAATTATTATTAAATTTATGTCAATATAATAATAACCCACTTTAAAACTTAAAACATTGCTCGGTGTACAACAAATGAATGGATCAAATTAATAAAGTTCCGTCTCACTTTGTTTCACTTCAACGCCGGAGATCGGTTACAGCGACCGCTGGAAATATTTAATTAGATTTCAATTTGAACCGAGTGAGCATAAATAACTTTATGAAATTCATTTTGCCTTCAAACTTATGACAAAATAATTACACCGTCGATTAACAACTTTAATACCTTTACTTAAAGTACATTGTTGCTTGCAAGTTGATACTATTGGACGGTCTGTAGATGATTTCTTCTAATATGATAATCGCAAATCAATATTACAAAACTTTTGCGTTTGAATTTTTACTCTTGTCATTATTTGTGTGTCTCTCTCTCTCTTTATTGACCCTTTATTTCATAGAAAAATCTTATTCTTGGTAACCGCTACATTTCTAATTAACACTTAACATCTCATAAGGTTCAGATCTAAATTAACTATAGGGTTGACGGAACACATCATGAAAAACCTTTTTTTGGCGTCGGGGAAAAACCTTCAAAAGTTACATTGGTAACCTGGGGGTAATAGTGAGTTATGGGAAATTTTTTCCGCACTAAAATCCTCTCGGTGAAGTTCCTTTACACTAAGAAAAGGAGTAACTGCTGGTTTGAACCTGGTCATTAAAAAAAAATGCGTCTTATAGAACGTGTGAAGATCATGTATTTTAGTTTCTACTCCAGTGATTGAGGAATCAAAACACAATAGATAAAGGTTGTCAGTTGCATGTCTTCTGATTCGGTCTGATAACTATAACAGCTGAAATAAGACTTGGTTGGTACAAGTCACAACCTGTAACAATTGTCTCGTTTAGAATAAAATGTTTTAGAAGAAAATCACAGAAGTTGTTCATAAAAATAAGAGCTGTGTTACTGTCTTAAGAAAAGATATTACCTACATATGAAACTTGACCAATATTTTCATGACAAAATTAATTCTTGATTACATTAGTATGCTAAAAAAGTCGTACTGCTTAATTATAATATGAACCCTTGAAACCTTGTGTGATATTTTGGACGTTTACATTAGCGCCTGTCATACACTGTGAGTGACGTTAATTTATCTTTGCCACTTTTGGAATCACTTAAGCTGACAATTTTGATAATGATTTATGATTATTAATAAATAATATTGTTGTTCTCAAGTATATCGACGATGCAACAACGCTGCTCTGCAGAGCACCATAAATATAAGACAACACAGTAAAAATAGAACACCCTCTATAAACTATCTATACCAAGATATCTTTGTAAAAGTTTGGGTCAAAGTTGAAAAAAATATTCTATGTGTACCTCTTGCAGTAAACCCTAGATAGGATTGTCGGATCATGTTCTGAGCTAATACAAGCAAACCTAATAACCCCGATACTGTCTCTACGGCACGTCGGATAAATCAAGATAAGGGCCTCTTTACACCATTGGCGAGCTGCGAATTTCGTTACAATATAATATAATACACTATAATGCAATATAGTACATTTTTGCAAGAATAATCTTTACAGTGGCTCTTATTCTTATTATTTTGCTATTTTGTGGCGTGCCATTGGAGAGGCCTATGTCCAGCGGTGGACGATGACAGACTGATGCGTGTGTGTGTGCGTGTGCGTGTGCGACTGAGTGGGCGTGTGAGTGTGTGTGTGCGTGTGCGTGTACGTGTGCGTGTGCGTGTGCGTATGCGTGTGTGTGTGTGTGTGTGGATCTTA
>DWFV01000701.1:0-13128 GCA_018246775.1 Parelbella machaon machaon
TAGGTGGTGAGCGTATTGCTGTACGCCGGACACAAATCCAGTGTCCGGGCTAGAAATTTAGAAAAACCTAATAGTACTTTGCCGGATCCGGGGATTGAATCTAGGACGGCTCATTAGAGCAACGAGGCCGCCATTTAATATTTAATATTAAAACTATCTTTTAAATTAAAACTATAAGCGCGACTTGAGGGTAGCTCAAATCTTTTCTAACGGAAGTAATGTTCAGGGTTTTAATTTGGTTATTTGGAATTCTCATTTATTATTGTATTATTAAGCGATCGACGGGAGCTCGTGAAGAAGGATCTGAAATACCTACATCCGAAACTAGTCGGGATATCAAATTAAAACGTGGAATTTGTTCGTATCCACGTGTCCATCATGGATTCGTTGGTATCCCTGTACACCATTTATGCCTCCCTGGACTGATATCATTATTAGTTACCTAGGTACATATATTTACATACATTAACCGACCCTATTGACTCTTCTATTAAGTTGCACATAAATCTTTCTGGCCAGTTACGAAATTTTTATTTCATTTTAATTAACATGATGTTTTTCTAGTCATATGTGATTCACTAATATTGTATAGTGCAGTGTGCAACGAAATTATCATTGTTTTTTTTTTCATTTATGTTTTTTTACTATAATTATGCTAAGCTAGCGATTGGCCGCGATACCGCTTGATGGAAAACGCAGACGCATCCTAAGATAGAGCACGTATGTCTAAAAACAAAAGTAGCCTCACGCCTGTAATACTCGAAGGAGTAGGCATCGGAGTGTAGTACACTCCCATATTTCACCAGAAATGGCGTCTAAACTATTAAGTTATAGGTTTAAATTACTTTCATCACAGCTATTTTCATACACAATGAGATTTCAATTCCCAATTTCACTGTCTAATATCAGTCGTCTTCGCTTCAGGATAGAAAGCAAAATGATACTTTTGTAAATTCTGAAGAAAAAGAAACGCGAACATTTTGACCCGAAACACCCGTACATTCCACGACGTGTAACATAAAACAAAATGATTAAGACATCCCTGACACCCGCCGGAACGCTGAGCATTCCGCTGGACGGGAACATGACAGCGCCTCGATGACACTTGTCCGTCACGAATAAAAAATAGGAGAAGAATACGATACAAAACACGTCCGGGACACGGCTCTATGAAGTATCTGCCTCATACCCGACCTGCAGCGAGTTCTAGCGAGGCTAGCTCTTTCTACCATCGCCCTCATCAGCATGCGTCCTATTGGACACAAGTATCCTGCCATTTTGGAATTTAAAGCTACGGCCTACAAAACTTTGCCAACCGTTACTTCCAGTGATATGTAATATTAAATTATCACTTTGATTCTATAGGGCTATCGACCTTAACTGGCTTGACATAACTTTACGCATTAAAAAACCAAACCAGTTCCACGTGGTACGACTGAATCATCACAGGCGAATAGTGTTCGATATATCTGTATATTTTAATGTTATGTTTAATACTTATATATTCATACAGACATGTAGGTATTTTGTTTTCCCGGCTACGATCCAGGGGATCTATTATTCTGTGGCCTCTTGTACATTCATTTAAGTTGTCATTAATAAAAATACACTTTATACACAATTTTGACCTAGCCATTTTAGGTGTCTTCGATTTGATCGAAATAAGTACCTACTATTAGGTCTGCGTCTTCTGACTCTACGATTAATAATTTTGTAGAGTAAGTAATATATAAGTAAGGAAAATAACCGTTATTTTTTAATTCGTAAAAACCGAACTGCCATTTTCGTAGCTACGTTTATGATGTTATCTTTTGCGTAATTAAATAATATCATATCTTTTAAAAATCTACTTCAATGGAATTTATGCTTTGACTATAATTAGTATTGCAATTGCAAAGGAGATAATATACATTTGCTTTATTTCCATGAAACTATAATTACATATAAAAAATTTCATCATTACCGTCCTCATCAACTCTTCCATTATTCGGGAAGGCTGCAACGCTATCCTAGTGGACTAACGTTTCTAAAAAATCCACTAGAGTATAATTATCCTTATTTTATCCAGTTTCGCTTATCGTTACTCGAAAGCTATGGAACGCACAGATGCCAAAGAACAAAGGATTGATAGAGACAAACAATATACCTAAATCGCACCACGCACACAAATCTAAAGCCTTACACCACACACGATACCTCTGACCACAAACGGACACACGAATGCATAGTTTCACAGCGAAACAGCCACGTCACCATAATCAATCACCATTTTAAACATTCAGAAATGATTATATTAATTCTCTTGGTATTATTTGACTAAGCCCCGTAACAAAGAATCGTACAAGTGCTTCGGAAACTTGAAGAGAATGAAAAAAGGCCACGGACGAAAGTAAAAAGTGTGTCTATGGATGACATGTCAATTATAAATCCATCAATTGTTGTCTATGGGCCGCTATTAAGCGCCTTCGTAGACAATTCGGTGCCTTTGCGGTTTCGCTCTTTATTTTAGAGTCGCTGACGCTAGCGCCGCCTTTTTGTCAAAATTTGCTCGCGTCATCGCTCGATGTTCTTTATTTAAACTGGGCGTTTGAATTTCGATGGTTTAAAAAGTTATAGTGCATATTTTTTGTTATAAGTTGACACCTATCTCAATTTGGTCCTGATTGAGATGTACTTAACTAATTCGAATGTTCCAATTTAAATATTATTTTGTTAATTATAATCTTCAGTATTACTAACGCGAACATTTTTGTGCTTAATTAATAATAATAATTCACAATCATATGTGTTTTTAATGTTCCAATTATACTATACCTGCATCATAACAGAATAAGCTCGTTAAAGCTATGAAACTTAAAAATTATGTTTGTTTTTTTACCTATGTGAGCATTGGCCACGCATAGAAATAATTAGAAAAACATAATTAAATAAATTACATTAGTGTTGCAACTAGAATTTTATTGTATATACTAATTATAGCACTATAACCTGTGAACAGGGACATGAGACCTGCCTGTATATATGTAGTCATTTCGACAATAAAATTTTGTCCTTTTTCAATTTTAATAAAGAGTTGTACTGTTGCCAATTGACTTTTAGAGTCAGTTAAAGAATCTAATAATAGATTAATAACCATTATCATAAGTTAATAATAATAGTTTCGTTGGTTCTGTATAGTCAGTTGCGACGTCACCACGCAGGTATCATGTTCCCGCGCACGGGTTGTGTACCAACGTATGTATGTACACCCAGTTTGTGTTGCCAGTAAAATATGTACGTTTGAAGGAAACAATACTTTATTTAAAAGAAAAATCGATGTGAATTAACACGAAGCAGTCACGGGGCTAGTGATTCCTGGATTTGTAGGGTGACAATATTCTATCCTTTGTTAGGACGACAGGAGTTTGTTACAATTTCAGTGTCAATTTCTAAACAAATTGCAACATATTATGTTTTAACTTTTACCCTGAATTGACTCTTCTTGAATGCTTTTAGATGTTCAGTCAGCTGTTTGATGGATAGAGTGGTAGAGTCCTGTGAGTGAGGGATTTTTTCGAGCGGCAGAGTGGTAGAGTTCCCGGAATGGGTTTTAGTATCACTTTACTTTTAGTAATACTCATATATGCGGTCCAGTGGTTGTTCTAACCGTTTCATTAAGCATACAGAGTACCAAGAAATATGTAATTTATCGCAAGCATATTCCTTCATATTCAATTATATATCATATTCAACTCAATTATAAGCATATTCGTAATCAAGAGTTCGGATACAGAAGTCAGTAACTTCTGTACATTTTTATACCAGGTTTTCTTCCCACACATTCACTAAACACACATATTCGTTTAAAAGACATCGGATAACTTAAATGAAGATCTCCTTAGTTTTTTATATACAGACAAATGTTAACACAACTGTGTCTCACGGCTAATCAAAGCCTGGCCACAGTGGCGGTGTATGCAAATCCTGGCGAGGCGGCGAGCAGGCGGGGCCTCGCGCCAACATGGCCCCACATGCCCCCACATATCGTAATTACCGCACTTGCCTTACACGGGGTAGGGTTCCGTAGACACGGTGTTAGTCATGAGGTTTTCTAATTAAAATCAACCTATTACTTCATTAACAATCGTATTTATGTATGGTAAATAAGCCTATTGCTTTTAAATGTCATACTTATGGTTTGGGATGTAAGCCTATGCGTTTATTTACGAAGCGTCGTAAATTTTAGTGTATGTAAGGTACTAGGTGGTAGGGATAGAGTTACTGAATGACTGCCCTGTCGGGTCAGTTGTTTCTTGCTCTGGACGCTGAGTGGATGTGGGTTCGATTCCCAGGACGAGTTTTGAATAATAAATGTATTAAATTATCTTTATAAGTACGACTGGCTACCATCGCAAGAGCTTTGCAAAATGTTAGATGGCCTTGTTATATCAATATCAATATATTTCAACAATATTTACTGACAAAATCTATTATCCACATATTAAATGAAATATATAAGTTCAATCAATCTATTATAAGGAAAATGTGTTTTGTGAAACACTATCGATCAAAACAACATGTAGTTGTTAAAAAAGTATTTTAACTGACTCCGTAAGCTTTCTTCTAAAGGATTGTTTAGTTTCTCTACTGGCACCATCTCATTGTATTAGCTTAAAATTCCAATTTGCATGATTTTCGTAAGAAGTTTTTAGATGTTATATTATGTTAGGGAGTTTTAAAAGGAAATGACTAACGCTTGGTCTTCCAAAGTCAATGGACCCACACTTGGCCACTGCGGCAGATCATGGCCTTCTCATTCTGAGAATAGACCTGTGTCTAATAAAACAATGTTAAAAATGTTGACGATAACGTAACATCACGCCTGTAATCCCCGAAGGGGTAGGCGGAGGAGTGTAGTACACTCCCACGTTTCACCATGATGACGGAAGATCAGGGTAGCATGCATTGTGATATAGCTATAATATTCAAAACAAAATACAGTAAACGTTACCGTTCACATACCTATGGACAAGGGCATGATGGCGCTCATTGGAGAGGCCTATATCCAGCAGTGGACTGAAATAGGCCGATGATGGTGATGGTGACATATGGACAATGCCAATGTATACCTCGTACATGCCTAAGATATATTATTGAACGGAATAATATCTTAATAATTTATCCCACTCTAATATTTTTAGTAGGTACAATATAAATATAATCACATTTTGTATGGAACCAACGACATATTCGCAGGCGGTGCGAACCATAGCTCTAGTAGACGCCTTGTGGAGGTTTCGTGTTAAATCCAGTTTAATTTTGATAATGGCGGCCGAGTATTTAATCTAGGCAGCGATCGAGCGCGCGCTGGCGCGGCGGCGGCCGTGTCCGCGGGGTTTTTGTAGTGAGCTGACACTCACGGTACTGCGGCGGGGAAACGTTATGAGATCACTATACTGCACTATTGATTAGGTGTGGACTGTTTTATGAAATTTGAAGCGTGCAAGGTGAGGTGAGGTTCGTATGTGATCATTTTTGGATTATCTCAGATTGAAATCAAATGTCTATAGACATATTTTGTTGACTGATTACGTTAAGTAGATCGTGTGCTACTGGACATCGTTGTTAAATGTCATGAAAAGGTATTATCAGGTCCCGCTGCAAGCTATTTCATCATTTTCTATAGTTCCCAAGTCTTAGTACACACTTGATCAATTCAAGAACCCAATAGAATCGTTTTGTCCCATGTTGCTCATTGATGTCTTCATTAAGCTTATTTTTATCGTTAAACAACAATCATTACTCCTGATAAAGAAATTAATCGGCTCACTGCTTATTATCCGTACCGCGGAGGAATGGAATACCTAGTCTTGGTTTCCCGAGGAAACTAACCTAGGACTCTATGAAGGTGAAAAGATTTTGTCCACACATATGTGGTCCATTTCAGGAAGTACTTCCTGTCCTACCAGATACAAACGCAGCCAAAACCCAACCTATCACAAATAAAAAAATGCCAAACTCTACATTTCGTTTACAATAATATAACAGAACTCTACCCGTATATTTTTTCACTCACATAAAAGTGATTAGTCGCTGATAAATATACATAAATGTAACTTTAAATTTTTCTGATTGAACCAGGATGCTGGAGGCTAAAATTAAATGTTTAAAACCAATAACTCCCCCGTGTTATTTCTGGGTCATGGTGTACCGAGGTTGCCAAGGCTCCGAGTCGCTACGAATCGCCAAATCTCCACTAAGATTCTTAGAACCACGCGCTTCGACATGCAATCCACTTCAGTTCAGTTGAGTTCAGCCAGCTATTCTCAAAGTGTTGCCACTCAAGAGACGGGACTCGTAATAATTTACTTTTCACGTGTTCAAATTGGATGTAGATAAAAAAAATGTTTTGGGACATTCCATATACATGCCCGTAATTCCAAATTAGGACAGACAGAACTTGTAGACAGACTGAAAATGAGACTGATCTAATCGTACAGGTTGAAAGACGTTGCAGTATAGTACAGCATTTTTTAAATTCTGTAAATTCTCAACGGTCATATTTTTAAATAATATGGAATATAAATTTAGATGAAATTTGAAGCTATATAATACTTGTCAGACGTTTTTCATTTCTGTTTACGATTTACAGTCTGTACATTATATAATGGTGTCTCAAAAATAATTCATTCAGTCTCTTATAAAAACATTCCTTTTAATTTAGAGTTAATGTACGAAATACGATCAAAACAATTTTATCTGCGAAAACCAACACTACTTATGAAACACACAGATATATTTATCTATATGATTAATGAATTGACAAACATATACATAGAACCTATATCATCGATGAATAAATTAACCTTACGTAGGAAAATTTGTTAAAACGAATTACCACATCTGAGAGGTTCACAATCCAAAATCCTGAAGACATATAAAAAAAGTCCAATACCATAAATGACCTAAAACAAGATTCTACTCGAGAAGCTGCTATGCAATGTACGTAAAAGTATATAAAGAGAAAAAAAAAATGAACAGACAGCCACAAAGACAAGTAAACTTTGAGCAGCGCATGCCAGCACGTTGTGCTAGAACACTTTTTGCGAGCATTAGTTGTTGCAAAGGGAAATATTTTGAAAGTGAATATTTACGAGCCGCTAAGCGGTGCCGGCCGGCGAGGCTGTGCCCGCAGACACCATGCGCTGATTTACACGTGTCTGGGCTGAACACGGCTCTTGCGTTTTGGTTTACCGCTTTTTACTTATAACTGTGCCGATTGGATCAATAATTATATTTTACATATAACGCATAACACATAACGCATTTTATGAGGTAAACGTAAATGGTGAACCGTGGGAATGTACTACGCTCCTCTGCCTAGGCCTTCCAGGAGATACAGGAGTGATTTTGAGTATCTATTTTATAAAGTTAGTCCGCTTATAACTGTAAAGATTGTATTTGACTTAATTAGTTTCTGAATATCATTGGAGGCTTTAAAAGTTGTATAAAATACGTAACATAACAATCCTACGTAACATAACATCACACCTGTTTGTCCCAAAAAGGGTGGGCAGGGGAGTGTTGTAATCCCACTTTTCACCAGTTATATCATACGTGCCTCGGGATGAACTTCTTGCCATACACCGGACATAATTCTTCATTCCTCCATTTTTCAATTAGCCTTTAAATATTTTATAACATTCGGTCCGTTCGTTCTGATAGTTAAAGTTAGAACATCAAATTGTCAAAGTTCAGTATTGTAAAAATAGTAAGTAGGTTTACGAGTCTTACATTAGTCGTTTCCGCAGACAACATCTACCGGTTAGAAGATTAGCTGAGATAAATTTAAATTGATAATCAGACATAACGAATGGTACTGAATTATTCATTACATCATTTATCATTAACGTTAGTCACCTCGTCATTTGTCATTATCATTTGTTACATCAATATGTATTATTGCTTATCATTCAGTTCGAACGAGAAATTTAATATATTTTTAATATCATAATATTGTGCAATCAAAGAGGTGTTTTAGTTACAAAAACTTGTATTTTAGCTTTTTGAAAGCTAAAATATGAAAATTCAATTAGAAAATCTTAATATGTTACACTCGTAATTAAAAAAGGATTACTCGTCTGTCCTTTTATCAATGTCGCCATATTAGTTTTCAATACTTAAACATTTCTATATGGCCAGTTGTCGATTCACTGTTAGATAACCTAACATCACGTCTGTATTTTCCCAAAGACTCAGGCATAGGACATAGTAAACGCCCACGATTAATCAATTACGTTATGTGTCCCACCATGGAATATGAAGCGATATTAATTATACTCAGGGTTGCTATTACAAAGCCATTCAGTATACAAAAATAATAAAATCACTTTCCGGTCAGAATCAACTGGGTTCTTTCCAGGCCCTAAACAAATTTGACTTTAAGTTTTCCCGTGAATCACCGTTACACACGATTTAGATAACCGCGCTGACAGCCCGTCAGCGCCATGTTTGCCGCGCAAACGTTCAGCGGCCGTCGTACCGATGTCACTGATACTGTTTGTCCGCAGTCCACGTGTACACATAATGCAATTAACAGTAAACGTCTGTTGTCTTACTGCCACTTCTATATGTTTCCATTATCTGTGGCATGTACTCGCTAATGTCTTCATTCGTCATAAGTTGAGTCTCGAATAGTCTTGTCAAGGGACTGCAATACATTACTGCAAACATTACTTAAGGGCTATTTAAATATTTTAGCTCAATGTTACCGAGGACAATATGTGGTTGGGAGTAAATAAAACTATTAGCTATATGTATCTATTTGGGTTCTATTCCCCGAAGGTGCAAGCCACCAGTAACATGAGGCGGACCATGTGTCGCCGCACATGTGAATGGCGGCTGGCGAGTGTGGAAGCGGATTTAAAAGTTATTTTTCTACGTAACAATAAGAAAGCAAATAAGATAGGAAAACCTTTGATTTTAACATATAACGTATACAAAACAAATAACTATAGACAATGACATATGTATGGTATATATTTGGGAACACACATGGATAACTTCTCAAAGAATATCATTGGATTTCTTTTTTGTCGACTAGCGCTAGACACTGCTTCATTGCCGCAGCTCTATATGATCTTGAAAGTGACAGAGTTAATATTTCTGGTAATCCAAAAGTCAGTCATGCCATTAATTAACATTACTTAACTAGTAATATCGTCTTGTCTGTAAAACTGGCGCGCGTATATAGATACACTCACATTTCGCACTCTGTACTCTCTGCCTACCTCGTAAGGGAGCTGGCGTGAAAATATATATGCATATATGTGTCGTTATCGTACTTGATGGATATACATCGCAAGTGTTCTTGTATTCTAACAATTTTTAGTATCGTTATCATACTTGATGGATACACATCGCAAGTGTTCTTGTATTCTAACAACTTTCATCCGTTTGACTTCAGACGTTTTGGCTTAAGTATAATTATATAGAGCGCATACACGCATTAAAGAATGATTTATCGGCTCAGAATTATACCAGTAAAAGATATGCTGGTGGAAATGTAAAGATAAAACTGCACAGTGAATACATCGCTTCTTATCCTTAACAGCTGACAGCTGGTGTACGACACGTGCTTTAAAAAGACAACGAAGGCATCGTCAAATGTATTCTAATCATTTGCTCATCATACAGATATGAATCCTGGGTGGAACATGATTTCCAAAGCGCATGGCCAGCGTAGGGACTACGCTCTGGGACAGCGTGACACAGTAGTCCATTGTCGCGGACCACTGAACGAACATGAACAGCGAGTTAATAAAGTATGTACCGTGTTATAATTATTTACTTCAACGATGCTCGCGTAATAATTAAAGACATTAATTATAACGCTAAGATAAAAGATAAGAGATGAAAGATTAGAACAGAGTACACGCAGTTTAATTATCGAAAAGCGCGAACCTTTTTGTATTATGCAAATCATTTACTCGACAACTTTACAATTAGCTTTTGTGTTTCGGAAACGAAACGGATCGATGTATGCAAAACAATGACATTTTGTGGACTTATTTATTTAGCAGTCTTCATGTCTTAAAGGGTTCAAAGTTCGACTGTTGACTGGACAGATAGATTAATGCTGAGTTTAATTGTCTGTTGCACGTCTGTGTGTCATTATTATATTTTTTTAATGTCTGTGGAAAAAAAAACCAAAAGTTACTTTTTTATTAAAATATTGAGAAACGAGACGTTGCGTAACCAGAATTATTATTTTGATTTATTACTCAATATTAAATAATTTATTCCATATTAAATACTCATATGCTTATTACTATTCACCCTTACACAATGTAGGAAGAATATTTACGTGACTGTCTTATCTACTACACTAAAGGAATTAAAAAATTAGAATAACAGTATGGATGTCGTTTTTATTATTTATATTTTTTTTTACACTTCTTAAGCTTGTGCACTCTACCAATTAGCATGCGTCGCTCGCGAAATATCGCATACCGCGCATCGCGGGCGTATATTTGTAATTGCAGGCTTTATTAGAACTTCATCATCATCATCATCAGCCTACTCCCTTCCACTGCTGGACATAGACCTCTCCAATAGCACGTCACTGAGCTCGATCTTCAGCTATTAGGACTTATATCCATAAAAATATTGCCACAATATTCTTTAAGGGTTTACGCAAATATTCTAGAGAGTACCTACTCCTTGTTATGATCTGCTATTGGATATTAGATTCATGTCTCTCTCTCTAAGCTTAAGAAAGAAAAGCCGTCGCCACACTGCGCTAGCCGCCACCAAAATCTGAATATAACAAATGTATACGCGGAAAGCTCTAAACCCAGATAATTACAGTTTTAAATATTTTTTTTTTCATTTTTAATTCCATTTCAAATTATACGTCGGGGATTAACGGAACAGCTTAGTTCTTGTCGTGTTCCAATTAAAATATACTTCGGTTCCCGTTGACGTGTTAGTTTTAACCGCATTTGTCGAAAGGAAAGAAAAAAGATAAGATACATTTCTCTAAAACCAATTATTAAAAAAAGATGGACGTGTCTTTGAACCATTTATCAAAATGCGTAAGTATGTAACAAAAAAGAAAGGATTCATTATTGTTATAACGTCACGTCGGGTCCCTTATGAGGTAGGTAGAGTACTGGTTCTCAAATATCTCTGTCCTTAATGACGTACCTTGCAACTTAAGCCTTCATCGATATACATATAATAGTCATAGAGAAAAACACTTGTACGGGTAAAATTACACTCATTAACTAGCACTGTACCGACGGGAAATATTTCTACAGTTCAACACATGGAAAACGACTAGTTTATTCATTTTACGCTGTTCTTTATAATTTTGTTAATAACAATTCATTTTACATACTGCCGGTGACACCACAATCTCTGGTGTTACCAACGAAATGCAGGAGCCATTCATATCTATATTCATACTATAATAAATATGTGTTAGTGAGTATGTAGATATATTAAATTATCAAGAATAACATTATGTTTATTATATTTGACGGGTGCAGAATATACGAGTATATTGGGATATATCTAGAGAATGGTAGAGAATACATATGTACATTATATATGCACGCCATATTGAGTTATAAGGGATAAGTAAATGAACGAAACGTGCTGCTAACAATACTTCGCCATCATCGTCAGCCTCTAGATGTCCACTGCTGGACATAGGCTTCTCCTAATCGGCGCCACTCCTTCCGGTCCTTGTCCTTGGGTGTATACCTACGCCAATAATAATAATATAAAGCCGCCATGTTAAATACATGATATATTAAAATACAGTTTTGTAACATCACGACTGTTACCCCCAAAGAGATAGGCAGAGGAGTATAGCAAAATTTCCACGTTTTACAGTTACATTTTCGTTCCATTATGTAATAGGGGGTAAGCCATTGCCATTGTACTAATCCAGATTCGGAGCCGCTACAAGGAATTTCATGTTAAAAAATCCAATAGTACCCGATCTTCCATCAGGACCTCTGGATCAGTAACAGCTCTTGCAACTACTCGACCAACGGGGCAGTCTATAGTTTTATTATCTCAAGAAACACCTCTCAAATTAGTCCACTCGGCTTTAACTCGTCGTTGCAGCTTAGCGAAATTATATCTAGGGACAAATAATGATAATAAAAATGTACGACATAGATATTAGTGCTACGTCTCACACAAAACGATATGTTACCGCTAAACAGTGGTCCACAACGATCACATGCACAGTCGTATTATACGGCGATAACTGAGAGAGACATTGTCAAAAGGACATTTAATTTCTGTTACGATTCTAATGATGAGTTTTTAATTACAGAAAATTATCAAACAACACGTGTCAGATATATTTATTAACTGTAAATATTACTAATATTGGATTTTAATCGGTCTTGTTTGTAGCAAACGGATATAAAGTTAAATATTTGTGTTTTATGTATTGGTGGAGATTTTAGATCGGATACAAGGTCTCGTTGGGTTCTTAACAAGTGCTAACGTGTTGTCCTTATCACACTCCTGTTGAATAGATTCACAATATACGTAGTTCTGTTATTACCTATCAATTTACATTTATAACGTATAATAGATAAAGTTCGCTGAAGGAATGCAAAATACGGAAATGACGAAGGTTTCAATAAAAAATCATGAATAAGGCTTGCCATTAAACGACATAGTTCTCGTCACCATTATGAAATCAGCATCTATTATTCCGTTGCTGGATGTAGGCCTCTTTCAAAGACATAATTGTGTAATCCTGTAGAGCTAATTGGATGGCCCTGTCATGTTTATTGGCTTACGTATACTTAGAAAATAGTATTTAATACGTTTGTCTGTTAATATTGTCTGACGTAATCATTGTATAATTATTAATAAATTTAATTGTCTTCTTATTTGTATTTGTTAGAATTTTAGAAAGTTAATTGATTAATTGTATTATTAATTGTAATTATTGGTTGTAATAATTAATTCTATATTTATTAGTTATTAATGATGAATTATAAGATTAGGTAATTGTATTTATTGACAATAAATTTATTAGTTATCAATCCGTGAATTGTAAAACTGTGTAATGAAATTATGTTAACACCTTTATAAAGTATTTACTTTACATTGATG
>DWFV01000702.1:0-13126 GCA_018246775.1 Parelbella machaon machaon
ACCAAAGCTATGTGAATAGATTGAATTCTCTACTCATGCAGTGTTATAAGTGGCGATGTGATAACGTGTATAATATTACGTTTTTTATATATGTAACAAGTGTGTTATGTACTTAAACACCTAAGCAGAGATGTTAGTGGTCAATATTACTTCGCTTAGAAGATTAAAAATAGGCCATACATAAAATAACTAGATTATAAAGAAAAATTTGGCATTCATAGCAATGTTTAACAAGGATGTGTTTAGAGAAAATAAGGAGGGTTTATTTATTTGTAGTCATACTTTTAGTTGGTATAACATATGTATATAGAATAGAAATCCATCATAAGATACTACTATTGTTTACTTATGACAATGAGATGCACATCATCAGACTTATAAATAATGTTTTGTTAATAAGTACAAAAAACACTTGCCCGTGTTTGTCACAATCTTTCAAAACACTTTAAAGGGCCACATCTGTTTTAAAGTTTAAACTCTTATGAAACCATAATCTATTGGCACATAGATTGCCACAAATTTGTTAGTATTATACTTTAATCACCATCATATTGGGGAAAGTTCTGCTTAAAAGTGGTCTTAATTTAACATATCCTTTTAACTCTTTGCACTCGGAATTAATATGACCATGAAACAGAGAAAATAAAATAAAAAGACTGGTATTTTTGATGGAATCTGTGAATAACCTTTTTGCAAGTGGAATGGTAAGATGTATGACGTTGCATACGCTGAAACATCAGAGCACAAGGGTAAAACTTACGCTGAGACATATGAGCGCAACGGTAAAATTTGTGATGTCGCAAACACTGAGACATACGAGTGCAAAGAGTTAAAGCATGAAATCTACTATAAATTGCTAATTGTTCAACAGCAGGCACTATATATTGTTCCGGGTTAAGTACATCCCATGTTTAATAAGTTTGTATATGTCTAAAGAAAAGCAAATGTGTCAATCAAAAGGATGTATTGGTGCCGATCTGGCTGTCACTGCAACTATGGCTAATACATATGCAGTCAAAGATCTCAGCAAATCTTATACATGTCAAGGAAAAAATCATCTAAAATTGTAGATAAAAATATATTTAGCAATAACAAAGAAATCACATTTATTTAGCAATATAGTAATTATTAATTTCTATATAAATCCTGTAAAAACTTCGAAACGGTGATTTAATGATGAATTCAAATGCAACTTGGTCTGTGACTTCAAGGCTCCATGGCGCTTGTTATCCATGCAAAAGAAAGTCCTGCTGATCCTTGCATGTATCAGCCCCATGGAGCACATAACACATGGTTCCCGCAATAAATAAATGTAATACCCTGTACATAGATATGGTGCAGTGGAAACATCATCTTGATCTGTCAACTCTTCCTTGCATTTAAACGGTCTAGCTCCAAACTTGATTTCTGGATATTTTTCACATAAATACAAATACAGACCTTTATCTATACCCCTTAACTTCCTGTCTGACTCAAGTAATTCTTTCTGTGATGACCAAGCTCCACCATGTTGTGTTTTTGCGACACTGTCTATAGCTAGCATTGCTGCATGCTGCATAGGATGTTGTAACTTGTTGTCATAATCAGCTGACACAATTAAATTGGAAACTGGATCAAATACGATGGCAACATTGAAATTATTCAAAACATCAGTATTGTCGATCTCCACATTGTTCTGAAGAATATACCATTTTGCTATATCAAAGACCATTGTCATTAAGTGCTTATGAAAAGCCAGTTCATTATCCTTGAAAATAGTATTGCCAACTAAGCTTTCCAGGTACATGTTTAAGTGGAAGTTTACTGACCATATTTTATTTGCTTCCTTATACTGACTTATCACTTTGGGTGGAAGATATGGTACATCAACCTCCTTAAAAAATTCAAACACATTCTGTAATTCGTTAACATGTATTTCCAAATACTCCTGTATGGATGATGTTCCATTCAAAAAGTGTACAGGACAAAGTATTATATCTCTCTTTTTCACTCTTTTCAAATGCTGAAGCTCTTTTAGTGGTATCCTCTCATTTAATAATAATACAGTTTTGGATATAAGGCTTGGGTCTTTTATACGACCTGCATATACTTTAATTAATGGCACAGGATGGAATAAGTCTTCATCTAACACTGCCTTGAGGGGTTTGGTTGAGTCTTTTATTTGGCAAGCATAGTTATCTAACGTTTTTGCCATAGATTTTTTGTCATATTGAAGTCTAGCCTTTTTGTTTGGAGGTTCTGGGAGAGACATCTTGCTAGCATTCCTTCTAAAAAGAAATTCTTCGTTTCGTTTTTTCTTTCTTGTGTTGGACGCTGAAAATAAACAATAGCACTACAACATCACAAACACAGTTTTTCACTTTCAACAGAACTCTTGACATAAGCACTGCATCAATTTTATAGTCGGTGCGCGGAAAAATTATTCGCACAAAACGAGTATCATGTGGATGCGGGAAATATTAATATATTCACGTGTTTACACGGCAAATGCGAGTCGCCACCGCGAAAGAAAGTAGGTAAATTAAGATTGTAATAATAAATCAATATTTCCATACGTCGGCAGTCTACGTGCACGAAGAATACACATTATTCCGATCTCCTAGTTCTTGAGCAAACAAAGATAAGATGCGATGTATTATTTTAGCGACAAATGGGATGTGTTGACACAAACTAAAGACTATTCACAACGCGACATGGCTCGAAACAACGAATTATAACGTCGCACCGAGCTATTCACAGAACTATCTTATACTGCACTGTCAATATATAAAATCGGCAAACGTACATTCACATAAGTGATTCGTCTCGTTGATAAAATGAGCGTGAAAATAAGCTTAATTACATGGCGAATTTACCTCAGTATGGACTTTGGATTAGAAGCCTGTCGGTCTTCTTTTAGCATACGTAGACGTTTGCAAGCGAAATTAAGTCCTTCCAAGAAGACGATGGTCAAGCTGATAAAGGAACTAATGCAATAATTATCATGAAATTAATATTAGTTGCCACACACGTTAATCACAAGTATAGCAGCCATTGAAACAAATTGACAGATAAGTTTTTGTTTTCATTTGTTAAAATGATGTCATCCACTATATTGTCATTGGCTAACATATCTTCTTTATTGTACAATAACCAATAACAGTCTATTATGTTATCTGTAATGAAACATATGGCAATTGACAACATACTTGTTGAAGTTTCAAGTGTAGTTTACGTTCCCTTTTAAGCAGGCGTTAATTAACGGGCCATTTATTGTTATGGAAAATTTATTACAACAAACCCTATTATGCATATGATTTTAAGGTATTTTTTTATGATGATTAGCATGTGGACAATTAAAGTTTTAATTTCGAATTATAATAAAATGCGTTTTTAACTAAAGTTGTGTACATTCGTTATTTATTATTGCACCACTCCATTTCGCCTACAGGTTCCTATAAATGGAGGCGCGTGTTAACATAGTGTTATGCATTCCTAAAGGAACTTACGTATGTATGAGGAACATGAGGATGGTGTGAAGAGTAAACATACCACTTAATGGTCACTTCACATCAGAGATTATGAAACTATATTCTGTATAGTTACCCAATAACCGCTCGTGTTTATACTATGTAAGTTTTAAGTCTTGTGAACCTACTCAAACAAGACCGTTCTCGAATTGTTCAAACTATTAGCGAGCTCTAAACTACTGTAATAACATTCCTTTGAAATATTCTTAAGTTCCTTGATTGTTTTCAGTGAAATATTTCGTTATTGTCGTTTAAGGTTATTTGTATCAAAATGTATGTTACCTTACGTATAATAGTGCATAATAATGTCAATGACCCATAATCATGTAGTAAAATAAAATTTCATGGAGCTAAAATGAAAACAAAAAATACATAAAAGGACTAAATGTATACATTCGGAAAAAATAACAGAAATTAGAATTTTAACGTTATGCAAATTGCGCTTTTTATTGTATTCACAGCAAATTTTTAACATTGAGACAATGCTATGTATCAGAAATAATAAATAAGTATAGAATGTAATTTTTGTTGTATTTTTTATAATATTCAGGCAATATACAAAGTTACACAGATTATATTAAAAACGTATTCTAATATGCTTAAATATTACATACAGAACAGTTACATCATGAATTTTATTAAGTTATGTAGTAGGTATGGAGAGCATAATATTTTACTTCTTTTCCAATGTCTGGTACCAAGCTTGGCAGGTGTCTGACGCTATCTCGCATAGAGCAGACAGAGCCTTGTTTGTAGAGTCATATTCTGAAAAATGCAAGTTATAAACTATAATATCTTAAATATATATGTCTGGGGATTTTTCCGAACAAGACCAAGTTCAAAAAATAAGCATCAAGAGATATTGTGTTGCGGCAACTAGATGGTGGATCAACTGCTTTTATACATATAATAACTTCGTAATACTCAGAAACAGACCAAATTCTTATGCTCATCATCATCATCAGCCCATCTCAGTTCACTGCTGGACATAGGCCTCCCCCAATGAGCGCCATCGCACCCTGTCCTCGGCTTGTCGCATCCAGCATTTGCCTGCAGCCTTTCGCAGATCGTCATCCCACCGGGCCGGAGGGCGTCCTACACTACGTTTGCCGAGTTATACTACCAGGTAAGTAGTATAACTTATTGATATTGCAATGTATATTCAAAATTGTGTACTATTTTAAGTCTAAAGAACATCGCAAAAATAGTCACACACCAATGTTTAACAAAACACCGAACATTAACAATACTTATCATGTTCCAGCCGAAGTCCAGTGTTCACACCTATACCATCATTCAAATAATGTCAAGTATTGCCGAATTTTACAATATGGTTTCAATCAAATGCATATTTAAAGCTTCTCATGTATATATGTGTTTTATACTTGCACTTCGACTGTATTATACCGATTCCACAACCTTGGAAATATGAGAAATCTTAATCTATAACTTTATAGGATGCCAGCCACGTAGTGCGATATTTCAAGATGGTCTTTTAAAATAATATCACAAAACTAGCTACAACATTGTAATTTACGTATTTTCCTATTTTACGCGCACTCGTCTATGGCGTGTTTTGTTTCATAATCTAAATTCGGCGATGACAATATGTCCGTTTATTAATTCCTTTTTAATTTTGCCTATTAATTTAAAGTCTGTCACAACTGTCAAAATGCAATGACAGTTTATTTGGGAAAAATTAAATGTAGTAACAATATGAGATTTTGTACAAAATAATTAAAATTGTGTGACATTTACTTAATAATTATATTAGAATAAACCATTATACGTATATATACTTTTATATTTCGTTCTAATTTTACGTAAGAATGAAGTTTCGAAGATTGTGAAATCAGTTAATTGATTAAAAACTATCTAACATCGACACGAATACAATTGTCGTATAAAATGTTCTAACTGAGGTTAACAATATCGTGTGAAGTCTTTCAATAAGTTATATCGTTACAGGCGAAGCCGTTGTTTTGATATACATTAATTAATCTAATTGCCGAGGTACGATTCAATTTATAAATGATCTCTGAGCGATACTATTTAGAAAAAAAAAACGGCAACAGTTTTGTTATGTTGCTAGTGTCTTAAGGAGATTGTTTTAATAGTGGTTTTTCTTAGATTTTTTTGCTTTGGGCCATAAAATCGTTTATTTTATAATTCGTAGCATCTGTTTTTCAGAGCAAGCGGCGGACCTTCAATGTCTTGTTTAAAAAAATAGAAGATCACTTATAATTATATTACAGGTGAATAAAAAGACCGGCAATAATATATAAAAGATAATTTTCGCCCAGAAATCAATCTTTACTCACAAGGTGTAGCAACGAATTATCACAGTTTAAAACTTTACAAAGTGTAAAGTACAAAGTACGTTAAATAAAATAATACGACATCCTTACTAAATTGATGAAACAATATTGTATATAAAGTTACATAATAATTATAAACTTTATTACCTGACCCTACTTTCCTAGGAACTAGATTGAACACACCAACTATAGGTATTCATATATATTGAATGTTTGTTGCCAATGTCGTATTATTTTACTATATATTTATTATTATTTAAGCTCCACACTCTTGTAAGAAATCGAAACGTATTCAGCCCGTAATAGTACTTAAACTATAATTTAAAGAGAGTGAATAAAGTTGCCATTAGGTTCCTAAATCAATGGAATGTTACCATACTAAACATTCCAAACACACAGTGACCAAAGATTTCTGTAATGTACAAGACAAAGTTCCATAATAAAAGAATGGAATTAGCAAATGAGGTGATAAAAATACCCACTTATGTGTGATTAACAATTTTTAAATATTGCACTTTCGAATTTATTTCTCACTCACATATTTTTACTAAATGTGTGGTCTGTATCAGTGTGGTTGCAAAAAATTAACAGTACAGTACTGTTAATTTTTTGTAATTATACTTTTAATGATACTTTTATCATTACCCATAAATATTAGCAGTTTTAAAGTCACATAATTGAGACCAAATAAAATTTGATCTGTTCAGTTCAGTTTTCAGAAGTCATTTAAAATAAAATTTATTACCGTAGACATCACTATGGCCCTATGTATAAGAACAAATTCAGCTTTAACCATAGTATGGCAACATTATCCCTTCCCTGCACTTTCTTTTATAAAATTTAATTTAAGCATAACATGTACTGCTTTATTCACCATTTTTTAAACTAAGCTTGTATTTTATACCCCGAGCATTGAATCAACTGATCGTGAATCCGTTAGGAACAAAATTCTATCCGTGGTCTGTGGACATCACTATATAATATGAATATTTTAATAATATAACCTACTTTTATTATATGAAAAATATATACAGCCCCAATAAAGAATAAATAATAAAATAACATGCCCTATCAAATCTCTAATTCACTTAGAGAGTGAAAATGAATGGATATTGAATGTTATTTTTATTTTCAATTATTTATCGGCACTGTTATAATATATGTATTTACAAATTTATTTATAACACTAATTGAAGCAGTTATTCTATCGAGGCACTTTGATACTTTGAAATGGTGGTTATAAAATGGGGTGACTGGTAAATTTAAAAGGAGTAATAGTATACATTATAATTCATATTGCCGTTTAAGCAACTGATGTCAAATAATGATGATGATAATATATATAAAATGTTGCTATATGTTTACTGTATATAAAGGCACTTATAATAAGTTGTTAGGTACTGTTGCCTGTACATTTAATGAATGACAGCTTACAATTTTACTTCTAACTATTGGTTGTCATAATCATGCCATGACAATTGACAGAGCTTTCTGTCAGTTTTAAAAATTATCATCATCATCATCATGGCAATTTTGTTAGTCAGTGAGATTTAAAATTTTAGTGTACGTTTTGAGTTGACAGTGACATTTTGAGATCGTCTATTACAAATAATTCAAGGATTTGTGTCCTAGTTACTGTAAAGTTATGACTGTTACGAGCTTGCAAGGTTTTATTTTTTTTCTACTTTGTCTTGTTACTATTGAGACATTTCTATCAAGCTAAATTTTCATAACACTAGCTCCCCATGACATCAATTTTGAAAACACGAGCCTACTGAAAGTCATTTCTGCGTGGAATAAGTAGTGCCCTTGTACATCCGATCATGTTTATTTTTCTTTAGTTTAATAATGTATGTACATAAAATGAAACAAGCCAAGTAGTTTTCGAGACAAACTTAAAATGTTCTGACAAAGCTTCTTACTTCGTGTGTTGCACATTTCGTCCATTCAAAATCACGTCCAGTTGACGAAATTAACAGTGGTAACACGTCCAAGACCACGGACAAGCTGGACTAGACAACAATCATAGCACCACCTGCGACATTTGGGCGGCTAATCTATACCTTTTCCTATCAATATCCATATTGGAATCTATACCACGCTTCACAGCCATACTGGTGGACGGTTGCACCGTCTCTAAACTCGCTTCAACCAGCCTATTCGACCGACAGAACCTATAGTCAGCGGGATTGTTCACCCTTTGGCATGTCATATCAACCGCTGTGGGTAGCCTATAAAAGTCTTGGACGTTGATGTTGCTTATACTAGGACCTATGTTAGTATCTTCCAAATCTAATACGGCATAAGCCGTTTCTGACCTCACGGGACGTTGGCGATACGACGTGTCGACGTTTAAATAGCTTCTCGACGATGTGCTGCAAGTGCTTGATGCGGGTGATATGTGGAACCTTGGAGATGCGCAAGGCGTTAGATTTGGTGACGTCCGTGCACTGCTGTAGCCTTGATCCACTTCAGAGTCCATTGTGTCGCGTGATTTCATAATTTGCATCATCCTGAGAATTTTATATTATGGGTCAATTTTGCTTCTGATATATTTGTTAACTGTTAGGGAGGTGTTAGTTCAGTACTTCGCTTCGTTTTTAAAACCACAGTGTAGGAAGGATATCAACCTAATAGGAATATCAACTTCCTTGCTCAATGGGGAGTGTCTTTTCGGCCTTTGTTCATCATTTGTAGTTGCTTAGAATACACACACTTGAAAATTCTCAACTGATAGGATGAGAGGGTTCAGAACTACTATTTTTAAATATAAAGTAACATCATGTGTGCAATCCCCGAAGGGGAATGCAGAGGAGTGAAATACACTCCCATGTAGCAACATCCATTGTGCTGATGTGTGAATGTATTATACATCCATCCAACATGTTGTTACATCAAACAATTGTTTAATTAACTTATAAAGTGGTCTGCTAATGGCACTTCAAGTTACTCAACTAAGGAACTATCTTGGAATGTTCTAGAGAATAGCTATAGCTTACCTCTGTAATAACCGGGCAATAGGAGCCACATTGGTAGGTTTCCTTCCAGACACAGCAGCCAACCACCCCGGCCAGGCACACAGTCCCAAGTCGGCTCGAGCGCAAGCTATACAGGCGCAGCCCACATCAACACACTCCACTACTTTAAGGCGGACATCTGTAATGAAATAGGATAACACCAGTAAAATAAAAAGTGGTTATTATTCATATATGTTCTATCACTAGACAAAATTCACTCCTCACAACAGGACAACACAAAAGCATACTCGAACACATATAAAACTTAGCAACACTACAATAAGCTCGGACCATTGTTGTTTGTGTTTAAAGGGTATGGTTCCCTTATATTGAAGTACCAAAAAGAAATCTACAGCTCTTAGGAAAACATTGTGCAGACAAAAGTCCAGTAATATTTTTATATGTATACGTTGTCAACACAAAGGGAATACTTTCAATGTCGTCGTAAGTCGTAAATATTCACAAAACATTAGATAACTTCACTATGTGCATGGTTCGCTTTGGCTTTAGTTCGGAAGGGCGTCTTACACTATGTTTGTTGAGCCGCGCCTTATCTGTAGTACAATATTATGAGAAATCCGACAAAACAGTACTCTACTTACCGGACAATGTGAGATCCAGATATGCTTCTAGCAGTTTTGCACCATCCCTTTTGAAACGTCTTACGAACTTGGGATGTCTCGTGGTTAAGTCGCCGTCAGTGACTACATATTGAGCTAGAAGCGCCGCGAAGGTCACCGGCGTTGGAGCCAACAGCCTCCATCGCACATGCTGACCCACCATCCATTCAAGCTGCCTAAACGTCTTGCCGCAGAGCTGAACTCCGCTAATCTTAGATAGAGTTTTAAGGGTTGGTGCGCGACTGAGCTTCTCTTCGGTCTTTGCTGCAAATTGGAGGAATTTATTTAGAAATTACCATCACAGGTACAAAGAGACTATCACAACTCATAGTAATATAACGATTGTCTTCTACAATGGTTCCAGCTGTTGTTTTTAGCAATGTTTTCCACTCAAAAGTCTCATTACTGAATACAGCCTTACTTCAGAACTTAAGATTTGTTTGCCGCGCTGCTACTGTGTTTAAGGATACTGGTTAAGGCCATAAAAGCCTCTGTTATAATTGAGTGAATGATTTATAACAATAATAACCAGAAACATATGCTAAACATGCCTTACAAGCAATACTACATAGTTTATGACTAAAGTCAAAAATAATAATAAAAAAATAAAAACGGAGTAACAGACTGACTGACAAACAGGAGTCTTGTTGGTCTAATGCTTGCAAGCGCATCTGCTGACGAAGAGGTCCTGAGGTCTATAGCCGGGTCAGGGAAAGTATTTTTGGGATTTTCTAATTTAAAATTGATAGTAGTAGTAGTATGGAATCTGGATTTAAATAATAAATAATAATAGATCGACCCATTTGTCATTCCACTGTTGGAATATGGGTTTCCTCTCATGTTAAGAGGGTTAAGGCCATAGTCTGCCACGCTGGCCAAGTGTGGGTGGTTGGTAGACTTCACACACCTCAGTAAATATTTTTTTTTTAAATAAATTCTAAGGTGTGCAGGTTTCCTTACGATGTTTTCCTTCACCGTTAGCAAGTGATATTTAAACTTAAAACGTATGTAGAAACAAGTATAATGACATTACTATGTTGGGTTAGCTCATCGTGTTGTATTTTTACCGATTGTAACTTTTTACCATTTAAGATTATACATATTTCAGATCAATAAGGTAACATAACCGTGGTGGTGTTTTATAGTTTTTGTGTAACAGACCAGTGAAGGTGAATAGTAAAATAAACTTTTTCAAAGTTAACGGATATTGATGATATTTTAAAATCATGTGGTTTTTTTCTGGCATTATTTGCAAATTTTTATTTTCGGAATAAAATTACCGCCTTTTAGCGCGCTTGATCAATTACTACTATTAAAGGAGTAAATGATAATGTAAGTAAGTTATTAATGAGTTCTAAGGTAAGTTAAAAATTAAAATCGGGCATATTCAGTGTGACTTGCCCTCGAGACCTTCCCCTTCTTAAGGTAGGCGCCCGGCGGGTACTCCGCCTCGTCCTCCGACGGCGCCGCGAAGTTGAGCTGATTGGCCGTCGGCCGACCAAACCCATCATTTGAATTGTAGCTGGAAAAGAAATGAGACTTCATTATTTAATATAAAAATAAAGACAACATACATCAAGTGTATTTTTTTTTCATTATTACACATGAAATACCGCGATCTCGTCTGATGGAAAGCGTACATTCGTTCTAATATGACGTACGCGAAAAAAGAATCTCACGTTTCTACGGGAATACGAGAAATTCTCAGGGACACACCCGTATTGAACAAGTTTAAATATTTTCTGGCCATCGGTTCTGGCGATTTCACGAATGTAGGCATAAACCAAATCATTTGGTTCTATTAATAACTCATTAGTCATTATAATTATATCAATAAATAATATAATTTACAAAGATGCTCAATTTTTTAAGACTTTCAATGTTGTGTATTTTTTTTGTCTGAATGTATTGTGGTTTAAATCTAGTACTTACGCTTGTAAAAATTAAAAACATTTTAAACAACCAAAGCAATAGAAATATAAATTAAATATATTTGATAACCTTGTAATTTGATAATTTGACGATGCGGTTTAATTATTACAAGCTATTTATTTTTCTTATTCAGTTGATATCTATGTAAATAGAATATGTAACAAACAAAGCAACATATCGGACTGTCCGGACCTGCGTCAAGGTCGCGAGGCTCGAGTCCGCTCGGCGCTCGGCTCAATTGATCGATCCGCCATTTTGTCCGGACCGGGCCCTGGGGCCAGTGCGCGCGGAACTAGCTCCACGGCTTCACGCCTTCTTCGCGCTCAATTTAATATATCACTCTGTTGTCAAACTCCGACAATCTCCATTCATCTACGGTACAAGTATTCTTGAGACTATTGTAATATTACCTGGTGCAAGATAAACTATATTTAGCAATAATATTAACAAAATAACCGCTTCCGAAAAGATATAAGGTTCGAAATGTTATTTATGAATTCAACTTGAGATCTAAACGCAAAGACCTACAGGTAAAACCTTCAAGTACCACAATTAACTTCGTTTTGTTCATCATTGATAAAGAATGAAAAAACAAGAATATGAAATGAACAATTAAATTTGTAAAATTGTCCACGACTTAATTGCAACAATAGAAAAAAATACATTGTAAATGCCGTTTTGGAAGTAATAGATCTACTATGGACCTTCCAAGGCGACTGATCAAAACCATAATAGAAATGTATCGGGAGCGCGAATGTTTATGGTTGGTAAGCTCTGAAGATTACAGAAAGAAAGACATGAGGATGAAGGCGTATCAAGAAATAGTCAACTATCTAAAAAAACAAGGAGTTACTGAAGCGACAGATATGTTAGTTCGAGATAAAATACAAAATATGAGAAGATCGGTGAGAAAAGAGAAGAGCAAGATTGAGCGATCCAAAGGGTCTTACAAGACAAATTTATGGTAAGAAGTATTGTAAATAATAAAAGTAAATGTATAGAACTATGAAATATGTATATCAAGAATGAAAAGATTCTGTCAGAGTAGGCTAATCAAGCTATAACATAATATTTAAAAACATCATAAGCATATAAGGAAATACCAAACCAAACTAAATAATATAAATTAACACGTTTTAACTGCACTTTAAAAGAAAACAGATCGGAAACGAGTTTAAAATTTAAATTTCGTAACGAACCGCCGGTTTTTATTTAGAAATAGATCAACCTACCCGCATACATTTATATTTGTAACGTTTTGCTCGACGACCTTGAAATTTGAATGGCTTATGGACGTTTTGATTAACATCTCATTGTGAGACAACACGACGCACGTGCATTACCGCTGTAGTAATTTTCTGCATCAATTATATGACACCACGTTAGTCGCTCGTACGCATGTAGTTTCGCGTCCACTAATGAACCATTAGTTTCCTCTTCACTTGTACTGTGCAACAATATAGCTTTTCTTTTTATGTCATAAAATGACATTTTTTCTTATTTTCGTAATATGTGTAACAAATTTTGGCACAATTTGCAAACTAGAGCCTCTTCCAAAAGTATTGCGCTACAATAGAGAGATATTATATGCAATAATTGTTCCTATTACATTTATTTTAATTACGTATTTTATCAGGCACACTTGACTATGTTACGTGCGTTTATAAGATTACATATCAGTCGCTGTAACGGGGAAAGGAAATCTCGGAAGATCTACACGCCTTAGGTTT
>DWFV01000703.1:0-13122 GCA_018246775.1 Parelbella machaon machaon
ACGCCGTAGCAAAGAGAAACTTGCGTCGTAGTCAGTGCTGATAGAATAAGGAGGGACATACCTACATGCAATATGCCTACATTATCATTCATTTAAAAGGGACATTGAAATTGCCCACATTTAACATGCAACTTCATTGACTCCCTTGTCGGTCAAGTGGTTGCAAGCGCGACTGCCGATCGTGAGGTCCTGGGTTCAAATCCCGGGTCGGCTACTATTGAATTTTTCTAACTTAGATTTTCTAGTAGTGACTCGAAATCTGGATCTGTGTCCGGTGTATGGCAACCGGCTCACCAGCTATTCCATTTTGGAACGTAAACGTAACTAGTGAACCGTGTCAATGTACTACACTCCTCTGCCTACCTGTTTCGGGATTCGACCAACGAGACAGTCTATCTACTTATACATTTATTTGTTTGTTCGTTCGTTCCTTTCTACGATTAAATTCCCTATTTCCTTGTTGTAAAACGGTTATCAATTACTCTCAAGCGTCTCGCTACATTTTTAACATTTTATTACTTCCCCGGTCAGATAATGACGAAGGTTTTAATTGGTACGCGCGGCATTGAAACGGCTTATAAACATGTGATATGATTCACATATAAAAATAAGTTATTAATTTAAACAACTTGTCGTTCTTGAGTAAAAAAATACAGGCGAATGTTGATGGACGCAGATGCTGAAGGAGATCTCGCTTAAGTTTGCGGAATCTCATGAAAACGGACCTCGTTTACGTCCGAACTACTACTAGTAGTACTATCTCGATATAACATATGCGATTATACCCCACATGCCAACAAACTTATAGATACCATCATGCGTGTATTTCTCCAAAGGGATAGGCAGAGGAGTGCATTACACTCCCACGATTCATCAATTTTGTTGTATGTACTTCCCATTATGGAATAGGAGGTAGGCCTATTGGCATACACGATCGAACCCAGAACCTCTAGATCAGCAGTCACTGGACCAACGACGCAGTCAATACATAAATTAATAAAAGATAAAAATCATTAACTCTTAGTTTTATAATTAAATAACCATTAAAACTATGGACAGTATAGTTAGCATAGACAATATTATTGTTAGGTTAAAATTTTCTCCACTTACCATACCTATATAATTACAGTTTTACAAAAATACGTATTTATAAATACATTTTGTGTAATGATATCGAAATTACACAAAATTTACTCATTTATGCGTACTAATTTTCGGGTATTAATCATCCTGATTCAGCGCGCGGTTTCCTTGTTGTGTCATCTCAAAATATCATCACAATGGTAGACGTGTCATCACATCAAGTCACAAAGCGAGGTTAATAAACCGGTACGTTTTAAATCGGTCACCTTTTAAAAAAAATGGTCCAGATGCCAAAATGTATTTACGTTTGTAGAAGAAGAAACATTATTCCACTTCAGTTGTGTGTGCTTTTCTGCTTATTTTAACTACGTAAATTAAATATCTAGTATCGTTTAGTGGTTTACATTTCAGTCTTCTACACCGGGAGGGTCCTATCCCGGCTCGGCTGTTTAAAAGGTTATCTGCGTGTGTGAATCATATTTTCATATACTAGGCGAGGGTCCGGCCGCGATCCCGCCCGATAAAAAGCGCAGATGCGTTTTAAGATGGAGAACGCGTGCCTAGAAAAAGCCTACAAAAATATGAAATATTACGAGTACTTGCTATATTAAACAAATACATCATGAACGAACATACATGCTTTAGTTTTTTTATTATAGTATTGTGATTTCTGCCAACCAACACTTGGCTAGCGTGACAGATTATAACCTTGACCCTGCTTATTTAGAAAATTGTTGACCTGAATACTGCCTAAATGATGACAATAATATTTTAACGCCTTGTAAACAAGAAACACTTATGAGCTGATTGTGTAATATATAATAAAAAACATCCTTACTGCCTAGCCTGTCTCGAACAGCGCCGAAGCTCGGCGGCGAACACGCAGAACTCCCCGAAAGTCAAAATCAGAGATTTACGTCTCGCGCACTGCCGAGCGCAAACCAGCATTTCGAAAACTGTAACAAAAACAAATTATTTACATAACAAAATAGATGTTATACACAGAAATTTGAGATGAAGGAAAGAGAATGATGAATATTGAAAACGTACATTAGGTCTGTAAGCGTAGGGATATCTATCTGGCTTCAACGCTGACTACTAACAAAACTGACGACTAACAAAAGACCTAGCGTAATCATATTAAAATACTAAAAATAAAATTATAAAAAACACGTAACATCACATCTCAAAACAAAAAACTTTATAGAGGCAATATCTTAAGTATTTAGCGTGTTATTGACCCTAAATGAAGATAACGGCGCAATGAAAATCACTTTTATGTACACATCTAACCTCATACACGGTCATAAACCTGGGAGTATGCAACGTTACACCGGAGATGGATGTTTACGATTGGACCACGAGAATAACAAAGCTAATTAACAAATGCGTAGGGCACGAGGCACGTACACACATACATTAATTTATATGTTGAATAATACATAATAGAACAATAACATGTAGTAACCGCGCGTATTAAAACGATGATGAAATATCGTTATGTAACTCGAATATATCTTGCGTATTACGTACATATGTACATATATATGTGTCTAATAGCTATAAATTTGACTAAAAACCTGTGATTCCTTATATTAAATAATAACTTTCTCTCGTTTGTAATACGTCGATTGGAATACCTATGCTTATAGATGTTAAATTGAAATATATTTGATAGAAATATGTTTTATTAAGAGCAGTCATGCTCATGATCAATATTATCATCATCAACCCTTTTACCGCTCCACTGTTGGACACGGATCTCCTCTCACAACAGCATGGATTACTCCTTTTGTCGTAGAGTGCCTAAGGGTTTCTTTCGCCCACTTGTTTACGTTCATTATAATTTTCGTTAAACACCCGAGCGATTTAACCGAATGTCTCACTAACACTCGACCTGTACAACACTTCGAGTGTGATAAACAGATTGTGAGTAATGTACAATTTGTGAAATATGTACTGTACATACATTCGCGGGCACGTTACGGTCCGTTTGAAGTGGGACACGGTGACGATTCGACATCGGTAGGTATCGGTTATCAGAATGAGCAATAGATAGGATGAGATCATAAGGGCCATGTAATAAACACCTATCGCACACATGTGACATATCTAACGGACGAATTGGAACACGTTAATGGAAGAAAATAACACGTTACACAAACCGTATCAGGGACATGGCACACACAGAGTGTATCAAACGTCCAACCGAATCACTGGGTAAATATTCACGTACACTGTTTCATTTATATTGTACTCGTAAGTATAAGTTGAAGTTTTGACGGACAGGTAAATCTCACGTTTAATTCATTGAACAAATACTTAACACAGAAATGTATGTACATATTTTGACTGACGACTATAGCTCTTGTTTTATTATAATTACTATCAAATGTGACTATTTTTTATCTTTTCCTCTTGCATTGAATAATTCGTTTTACTGACAATTAATTGTAGACAAAGTGAAGCATAGATTATGTATGTATAATGAAACATAGGCTATACGATTAATAATTATTTTAAGGTGTAAGTATATTGAAATTTTATAATTAGAATTTTAACGGTCAATTTTAAACACATTCATTACTTTTCGTCAAAAGCTGACTCTTCCGTTACCTAGTATCTGATCTTCCTGGTCAAGATATACACACACATCCACTTGCGCTATTTCTCGATTCATATCTTACAAATACCAACACTTTTGTCTTTGATCATATCAATGAATTCGCGAGAATCTACATAGGTACATATGAAGTGAGAACGAAAAATTTATCAACAGATCGACCAACGCACTACGATCTAAACCAAAGCTCCTTATAAACTTTAGCTGTACCGTAGCCGGACGATTTCATAAAGGAGCCGTAATGAGTGTAAACTGAGTGATCGGCGTGATTTATGAGGCACAAATTAACAATAGGCGCGCGGAGCCACGAGCTCTGGGCCCGTAAATTGTTTTATATGACATCGAGTAGTCGCAAAATAGCCTGCTGGCTTTAAGATACGGTTCGCCGCAATGCTGTGGACCAATCTAACTCATTATTTATAATAGACCAGTTCTTACAACATGCCTTTGTGAAAATAAACTAGAATCACTTTTAGTACTTGAATCACCTTAATCATTACAGAGACCTTAGAATATTTGAATCACCTTATTAAATTATCTGAAGCAGGTAGGTGATTGTAACAACTAACCTTCAAGTGGGCCGTCTGCATGTTTGTTTGCTATGCTTTTGAAGTTTTTTTTTTCAACAGACATATTCTAATAGATGTTTATTCGGTCATCTTCATACTGTCATTCAGGAGGATTACAATGTAATAACGATAAAACGTTGACAGGTTTTATGAAGTGTTAACGTTTAAATTATTATGTCCCCTACGATTCGTCATTTTGACCGGACACGTCAGGGATTATAATCTTTGAGAGTATATTAAAATGATTGATGGCACTGCTTCGACCACTAAATGCCATGCGCATGTTACAAAATAACAATAAACCTGGATGCTTATAAGATTTACCTTTAAATATCTATGCTACTTAAAAAGATAAATATTAAGAGTCATATTATTGAAAAAATAAAGGACAGTAAAACAATTATTAATTATTAAATTAATGTTATATTTGGTGATTTGAGTTAAATTTAACTACAAGCTATTTCGGATATATTAATTCAATAAAGGTTTTATTTTATTCACGACAACACTGAAAGTTTTATTGTACACGTGTTACAGTTTTGCGTCATACAAACTCACAACGACGCGTAGTAAATACAAAGCATATGCATCATCGTTTTACCCTATCATTCGTTACTGGAATTTCTATTTTCCGCAAGAACATTCCAGAATCTCTCTACAAACTAACTTTTGAGTAAATTGTTATTATTTGCAAATCATCTCAGTTTTTATTATTAATACATACATAATGTCTAACACGTAAAGTACATGCAATAAATCATTATCTTATAACTGGAAATCATTACTCGTATGTGGATTAGGAATGCGGTGTAATTTTTAATGGTGCGTACGCGCAGTTGATTCACTACATGTCAGCATGACGTCACGTTATCTGTCATCAATCGATGGCCGACTCATGTCTCCTTGGAACGTATTAGGTTATGAAATTCGATAAAATAATACTACGCTAATGACTGAGTGAATGATATTCAGGACGTTTAGAAGTCACTAAGCAGTTACCGCGGTTTTACGAGTGATTTCTATGAAATCGTAAATGTATAATGCTTTTAAAGTGATAAACCGGTCAATCATTCACACTTTCGACCGCCCCGCTAATCTTTATCGACCTATTATAGTTTCACGCTCATTTTAATATTTCATACCTTACTCTGTGCAAAAAGCAGATATTTTTAAACAACTTTTGAAGTAATACTTCTTTAAGCAAGACTCGAGTATAATTAAGTTCTTTCTTGAGGGAAGTAATATTCAGAAAACGTAACATCACGCATTTAATCCCCGAAGGAATAGGCAGAGGAGTGTAGTACACTCCCATGTTTCACCGGTTACGTTTTTACGTCCCACAATGGAATAGGCGGTGAACCTTTTACCATACACCGGTTACAGAACTAGATTACAAAGACTCTACTAGAAATTTCTACTAGGAGACATAAGTTAGAAAAGTTCCAATAGTACCCAATCCGGGATTTGAACGCAGGACCTCCTGATCGGCTGTCGCGCTTGCAACCACTCGACCAACGAGGCAGTCAAGGTAATATTCAGGCTTTATTTATCTGCACTATTGTCCCGTAACAGTTAATTGGTACAGCTCATAGCATTTGGTAGAACATCCCAGTCATGTAGAACTACAAAAAATGTATTTTATGCAAGTTATTCGAATCTATTCCTCATCAGATTCTGGAACATACCTATTGGATAACTAATGAAACAAAATAAAATAACCCCACATACAAATCGCTTTGATAATTTTTGGATTGTTGTCTTTTCCTTTGGAATCAGCCCCGTAGACCTAGATTTATATTATACATTTTATTGCAATGTTATACAAAGAGTAATAGTCTCGATGAACAAGAACTGACTTAACTACATAAAAGCCCAAAATGGCAAGAAAGGAACAAAGCTCTTTAACTTGTTTGAGTGCCCCTATTAACGGGGATAACAATTCAATTGACTGGTCGTCAACTCGAATTACACCCATTTCCTAGCCACTTAGTTAAACCTCGTCGGAGATCTTCAAATGGCAGTTTAGTAACAATCGAAAGGCCAATTAGCTCAACCCATTTCTCCGATAGTATAATTCACATTTGAGCAGCACGAAGGAATATCAATAACATCCACAGTTGCGGAAGCAACTCATGTTCAATTTTGAGCGTAAGCTCATTGTAGCTCAACTAAACAAACAATTTGCTAACGTTTAGGAAGCTAATAGAAAACTAAAAAGAAAACACCCCAACCCTCAACGCGATTGTAATTATAATTGAAAGCTTGAGTCAGAATCTGCAATCACCATTACAAACTTAGACATTACACGATTGTTTACACACGGGTACGATTCTTCCACCAACAGCTTACATAATAAAAGCAATGAACAATATAATAATGTTATTTGCATTATGATGCGGATAAACGTCACGACGCATTACATCATGGCATTTCTTATTCTGCTATTATCTAAGCTTCACCGACCTTTGTACACGCACACACATCAAACGATATATATGTAAACATACACACAGGAAATAAACAATGGATACTGTTCGATCGAAATTTCGGTTTCGGCCGAAAACTTTTTCGTTTTGGCCGACGTTTCGATTTTGACCAAAACGTGACCGAATCTTCGGATATGTGCGAAAATATTGATGCGCAACTTTTATCTGTTTTGTTTGTGTCTGTCGTTAATTACTGTGATATCATTTAATAATTTATGATTTACGTAATTATAATCAAATTTATAAATATCTCATATTAATATCCTTACTTTTGACTTAATCAACAAAATCTTAATCAATAAAGTCACTTTCACATATGCTACTTTATCGAATTATAATGATGTACTAATATTGATATTTTTAATTTCTCTAAACTATTTACATATATTTAACTTGTTCTATTTTATATTTTTTTGCCAATCACTTAAATTCCTGTTTCAGCTTCGGATAAAACGAGAAGCGGAGTTTAACACTTATTGTTAGTTACGATTTCGGCAGAAACTGGCGATTTGATTGGACTTTAGTAATGGAATATCACATTTTCATGTAGGATGCTATATACCTACAGAATTTAGCTTGAAGATATATATTACTAATTTTGAGATACATATTTATATATACAAAATAAATAGGACCATAAAATTAATTGTATAGAGATCCGGCATGAGGATATAATAATAATAAATATACAATGAGACGCTTACCCTGCGTTTTAGTGGGATAGAGTTCGATATCGTTGAAGAGGCTCTGCACGAGTTGGGCGGGCGCCGGCTGGTTGGGCAGGCCGACGCGGCACACCCAAGCGTTCGCCACCTCCCTGCAACCAGACACTTGGATCATTATGTGTTATCACTCACTCGTGACAGCAAACAACAGCACTTGGGACGGCTAAGTTCACCTTGCGAAACACCCGTCACCATACATTTCGTAATCGCAGCTTTAGAATGTCACTTACATACATACATAGAGCACAAAGCTCGAGAACAAGAAATGTGTTCATTCGATTCAATTACAACCAATTAATCCTAGGAATTCGTACAAAGCGCAAAGTCGAGAATCAATTATATCCCACGTAAGTCGCTAGTGCAAAGGGCAACTCGAATATCCCCGGCATTAATAGCACTGACGACATTAAACCACTTTAATTCGCATTAATCAGAGGTGGCCACTTCACAAGTGGCGCACGGTTGTTCTTTATCTAAGCACGCGGCAATGCACAGTAGTTACCTACGGTCTGACTTGTTGCGTGACGCAATCCGCTCCTCGTACCCCTTATCGCGCCAAGAATGTGCACACAGAACTATTCCCCGGCTCCAGAAGACAAAACAAACAAGCGTTCATCACGTGTCTCGGGTTTCGTAAACGAGAATCGGCGCGCTGACGTTGGCAGTTCCCATGTGAAATTCAATGTAGATGAATGCGCTCGGCGGCTTTATAAAGAGCGCCGATGGAGGTTCAAGCACAACGTATGTATACATGAATAGTTCAATAGATAACTGTAATCGTGACTTCATGTAGGCACCGGCAAATGAATCGATTAATCATGAAATATTACGGTGCTTTTTTGCATACCGTATATGCATACATACGCGTCAGACATTTGGTTAGTAATCCGTTAACCGTAACCGTCGATCATTACACGGCGAGGTTTCAACGTCCTACTTAAGACAAACACCCATTGTCGTTCTAGACGTTGGCTTATTACTTGATTAAGAACAAACATTTTGAATATTTTTCACTAATACCAACTGAGAGAACTCGTTTGAACCCCGCAAAATGTAACCGTCAATATCAGCCCGTTTTCGTCTACTGCTGGACATAGATACTTCAGACAGCACGTGACTGAGCTCGATCTTCAACTCTTTACATCCAATCGCTGCCAGCCACTTACATATATCGTCACGCCACCCAGCTGGAGGGCGTCCCACTTTAAGTTCGCCAAGCCGTATAATTTCAAAAAGTTAGAGATTTTTTTTTTAATTATTAAAAAATAGATATATCCGAAAAATTATAGTCTTTAAATGGTGTAATTAATTAAATGTAGGCATAGTCATACTCAGCGCGTCTGTTACGCCTGTCCGTTAGTCATCAATCATTAGGACATAGCGTTCACCTGCTTTAGTCACCATGGTCATGGTCGTACCGCTGTCAGTAGTGACATGAGGCAACTTGTTGACTTTAATTGACATCTGTGACTAATAAAAAGTAATTCGTAAAAAAAAGAAAAATGCTAATTAAAGAGTAGATAGTTATCAATTATAAAGTGCCTTATCAGTAGCGCGCGGTAAGCGGCGGTTCGAGGAAGGAAGTTAATTGGTGAGTTCGTAATAGTTTCCGTGTGGAGTAAGATTTAATATCTTAATTGCGTTATAGAGATATATTTTAATTTTTTCTTTCTTTCTCACCGAAAATATCGTTAAGAGCAGTAGAGTCACTGGAAAACTTTTGCATTTAAATGCAGATATAGTCATTTGACATTAAAACAAATAGGTCGGGGTTACCACAAATAATTACACAGGTTCTAATTCGGTTGGATAAATCGATTTTTGTACTGGGATCTTTCGAATTTGATTAATGTAAATAAAAATTACAAGCGATAATAGGTTAACTGACAATATGGAAACAAGAATATTTTCACAATATTTTAATCAAACATCCCAAGCGAACGACCTTCAATGTTTGCTAGTGTGAATATAGGCATCTACATATTATGTATGACGATAATCAAGAATTATAAATTTATATACAGATAAATATATTTTGAAAATAGTTTTTGAAACTTTTTCAAAAATAAAATTGATAATTTTTTTTTATAATAATGAGAACGTGGGAGTTTACTACACTCCTCTGCCAATCTCTTCGTGGATTACAGGCGTGATCTTACGTTTCTGTTACATTTATAAAGGCGAAAACAAAACACTTTTTAGTTATGCGCAGCGAAGTGAACAGCTAAATTCTAGAGTAATAATATTCAGTAATTTTCAGATTAGTAGTTACCACTATTTCTGCCACGACTTGTGCACGCCTTTTTCGACCAAAATGTCTCTTGACGCCTTTGCGTTTGAACGTAATGGACCGGATAATATCATTGTTTTGTATACAAATATATTATCCTACCATTTTAGTTTAGTTTTTAGGCATGTCGACATACAAGTTTAGAAATGTCGATGTAAACATAGAAATTAGAGATTACTGAAAAGAACTCCTAGGCTAACGTTATGTTCTTTTTACGTACGCACACCAACATAACTTTAATAACTATTTCTATGTTTTAAGTACACTAACCGATCCTTAAAGACTTGTCATAAATCTTAACTTTATTTAACTTAAATCTTTAAGTAAATACAATCAACGACAACCTCATTGCGTACATCGAAATGTAAAACAAATAGAAACGAAGGGAAATAATTAAGTTCGATGATTTACAGATGGACTTAATTTTTTGAACATGGTTATTAACTGTATACCTTAAAACTTTGTTATTATTATTATATTGTCACGACATATCCGTTATGAGGTAGACAGAGAGCACCGATTGCCAAATATCTCTACCCTCAAAGACCTGACGTGCTTCTTCTCCATTTACCTCTCTTCCAACATGCACACTGATTTAGGAGAGTCCTGCCCCTCCAATCAGCCAATATCTGAACTGACGTTAATATTTTCCCACGTGAACAGTTATAGTACATACCGAGTGGGTCGTGCCAGCGACGATTGAATAATTCGATCACATTCACAGCCGCTTATTTCTAAGCTCTGACCGTGTAATAGCGAGACACATTCACAACACATAACGACTACAAGAAGACACAGCACACTGTTCTTTTCGCACATAGCTATTTTTATTGTTTTGTTCAAATTAAACCAATGTCGATTCATTGAAATATTGTAACAGACAAAGCTGTACATACGATGCTGTGAGACAGATGATGTCCGATGTTGACCCGCACGATAACCGATCCGAGGCGCCAATGGGCAAACGTGCTATTTTCAGTTCACTAGATATAATAACACAAACATTATGTTATGAACGCGTTGTTCTATTTGAATTTACTATTCAGATTATTCTACTCGTTTGATACAAAGCCTAGTTTTTGTTAGCCGAATGGTTTAGAATACACCTTTCAATTCCGTGCGTTCTGAATTCAAATCTTGATGAGCATCTCCCTATTACCCACTCACACCCACTTTAAAAACGACGAAAGAAAACATCGTGACGAAATCTGCACAGGTTAGACGTCCCCTTAACGTTATCTGAAGCGAATAAAATCTACAAACGCGCACTTGTCTAGCGTGACACACCGTGGTCCAAACCCTTCTCATTCTGAGAGGAGATCCCAACAGTGCAAAGAAAAAAAGAGCCAGTTATGATGATCACGAAACAAAGCCTACGGGAAGCATTTTAAAACAATATAGACACTTGCTGATCGCGTTCGTAATGTACCTACATTGAAGAAAGGAGATTTTTATGAAAGAGCATTGGTGAAAAATGAGGTAGTACCTGTTCAGATTATTTGGACTGAGAGAAAATAAAGGCATGGCAAAACAAATATGCAATGCGAAGTTTTAATAAATGCAAGCGCTTAGGGCAATCACGAGTAACCTATCTTGACCAAACAGGTCAGATACTGGCTGATGGGAGGAGTAAGCAGTCTCCAACACAGACAAATATGGACGTACAGAGTGACGAATTTAGAAGAACCACATCAGGTCTGTAAGGTTAAGAGATATTTAACATTGCGTGATCTTCGCCTATTCTACAAAAGACCTGGCGTGAAGATATAACAATTCTTAGGAATTTATGCAATCAACATTAGTATTATCAATCAGTATAGTATGCACACGTATTGATCGGAAACTTACGTATGTCTCAGATACAGCCAGCCAATATCAAAAGCCGACGACGTCGGTCAAATATAAGACGTGACTGGATAACGTTGAGAGGGGATTGGTTTTACGATTTGGACGTACATACTTTTGTAATGCAATTTACGTATGTGTTTCACTAGTCATTGACGTGTCTTACTTTTGTTAGAGATATTTGTAAGTAAATGACGTTAGATATTTAACGGCGAGAAGATATTATAGATGGCACCTACAGTAAACCGGACACATACGTTGTCTTCATATTTTGGTGACGTGGTAACGTAACTGGTGAAACGTGGGAGGGCACCACACTCCTCTGCATACCCGTTCGGGTATTACAGGCGTGATATCACGTTTAACCTTTATATTTTGGCTTGATTTAGTAACTTTATTACTATTTCAAGATACTAAATATGAGGCATTTTAAAAATAATAATAATAAAAACAATATTTTTAAAACGAAAGCTTCTTTGATTTTGTAGAAACAATGTTAATACTTCACCCATGAGTCGTTTGTTTTCGAAGTGTCTCAAGATTTCCGACAGTTTAATGATTGTTATTCAACCATACAAAAATACAGAGACAAATACAAAAATACATAGACATAACGCATCCCGTATCTCACCCGTATCTCCTGGGGTCAGAGTGTACAAACTAACAGACTAAAAGTCAGACGCGTTGAGGGACTTTTTTATGCAATATAGCGATAATGATTTTAATCTATACATAAAATATATTTGAAGTGTCTGCTTGTAATACCAATATAGTAGCTTTATAATTATGAGTCCATATGAAAGTTTATACGGTACATATCTATAACAAAAACGCAATTAAAAAGAATTTAAATAGCGTTCTGTCTGTTTGTTCCGGGTAATCCCCGAAACGGCTGAGCACAAAATGCAATAAGGCAACGCGAAAGCAGTTGCGGGCACAGCTAGTTATAGATAAATACGTAAAATATATTATACCGTAAAATATACTATTCGCTCGGAACGAGATACATATATCTATGTAAACTTATACCTACTGTAAAATAATTCTTATGAATCCATTTGTATTTCTTTCTAAAGAGTTGTTACCAATTCAGGCGTATACTAGAAGCGACCAAATCAGGCGCAGGCCTAAGGACATAGCAACACGTAAGCGATCGTATCAAAAATAGGACAGATACTAACCATGACTAACTGCGCTCAAACTCACAAAATAATAACTGGACTGATGTTACTAACGTCTTATCGTAACAGACCTGTTACTTACTGAATCTTTACAAACTGGTAGTTCTACTAACAACTAACCCCAAGTGAACTACTCTGGCAGTGCTTGGATGAAGAGTTAAAGATCGAGCTAAGTGGCGAGCTATTGGAGAGGTCTGTAACCAGCAATGGACGGGAGCAGACTAATGATGATGAACCAATCTATGTTAGTATAGATTCAGGAACAGATTAGATTAGATCAGGTCTGTTCTTAGAGACCTGTTCCAGGTCGGTTACAGATG
>DWFV01000704.1:0-13118 GCA_018246775.1 Parelbella machaon machaon
CACACAACTTCGCGTTTCCGCCCGCCAGATTTACTAGAAATCCAACGATCCTAAAAATGTAACAACATATTGTGTATGTTCTGCTGAGGTAAAATTATATTAGACAAACAAATAGCGGATCAGCATATTCGTTCAATCTAAAAATATACTGTCACTATTCTAAAATGCTTGCTGAATGAAAAATGCTCTCACTCAGCTGCTAACTTTGAATATATAAAAATATTCTTAACAGCCAAACTCGCTTTAACCACATATTTTAACTGGCATTTCAAAACACTAAACATCAGTCTGAGCTTAAAAGATATTGTCTGAATATATTTCGCGAAACAAACACAAAACAACTTCACTTTGAAATTCTAATACTTTAACACCATTCTCGGTGTAACAAAAACAAATAGTTTCGCTGAAGCAAGGCAAGGATAATCGGCGCGTCATTACCGAGCGCAATCCACGGTGTTGTGATTTACATACGACAGCGCCGTCCGCCTGTCTAGTATTTCCTCGCTAATACCTATCATTACGGGTAATCTCTGTCACTCCTTCACTTTGTGTGTTTCAATATTTGTAATACATTACTTGACAGCTTGTAATAGGGTCTGTTTGGCTTTAACCGAACGTGAGAGACAATTCTGCTTCCATTTACCTCAGTGTTGGATATCTATTATACTAAAATAATACTGTAGCTTAATCGCAACGAACGATCCTAATGTGTGGAATATTACACTTTTTCTTCTGTTCTCTTCTGTAAAAACATATTAAAGCTAAGCCAAACCATTTATATCTAGCTAGCAGCTAGCTTAATGGAAATACCTGGTACATTAATGATAAATACATTAATATTATGTAGAATTCATACATACTAATTCGTGTAATATTCGAAATATCCCCAATGGTATCGACGGGTTTGCGTTGCAACATCGTTGGTCCAGCGATAAATTCGGCCCGTTTGCGGCGTCCGGCCGTGTCGATTCGATTTGCCGGACGCGATAGTCACACATTCAGCTCCCGACAAGCATGCAAGTGTTGCATTCACCACACCAAGTAGCCGACCATTATTAATACATCCACTCCCCGCCGCTCCAGACCCTCATTGTACGCGCTGGCGAGCTAATCCGTCGTGCGGCAAAGATCACCGAACGAACGAGCGTACCAATTTAGTGAAACGTAATAGGGTCTTACGGTTAAACGCCGCGTGTAATTTTTGGTTTGCGATTGTAATTATCTATTGAATCGCTGCGCTCCAAGGGAAGAGTTCAATTATCGCGCGACGCTCCGTCGAACTGATTGATTGGTTTCGGCCCTGTTTGTATCCATCAGCTTGACAGACGCGCGACATCACTACATTGTATACTGCATTAGCGAAATGGTACAAGTTTAACATAACGATCTCACCTCGCGTACGGTAAGCGAGTAAACGCCATTCAACATTTGTATCTATATTTATTAATGGTTACGTAAAGGAACGGGTAAGTATCTACATTTCGTTTTAAATCATGTTAAACTTTGATCCACTTGATGAGCGCTGGTAGATTAATCGCGATTTGAAGTCAAATCTGAGTCGAATGGTCGCGAATCTTGCTGCGTGTAAGTATGAATCCATTAAAAACGGAAATACGAGTACAATAAGGGAATCACATCTACAGGTGAATTGCGAAGACGTAATAATAAGTTGACCGCTAAAATAAATGTATTGGTAGCAATTTCAATACCGTAATAAGGGAAACATATCCTTATATACCCTTACATACCCTTATATACTCAGTCTATGTAAATTATTTAGTATATAGCTAGCTACGTTTAGATTCAAAGCTTTCTTTCCAGTCGTCATATCCTCACAAGCAAGGAACAAAAAAATATTAGAACTTACCACCCTGTACTTAGTTCTATCTACTTACGCTCTTTGTCTCGCAGCACAATGAGGCATTGTTATCTCGATAGGCCTCGTAGTAGCGTGACCTGGATATCAATAAATATAGCGAGAACAAAGTGTAGAATCGTGTACGCAACGCTTGCAGTACATCACAATAGTCTTGCTGTCGTGCCTTCACAACTGAAAGACAGTGGAGATAGCATACTCTAAGCTAATGTGAGAAAATATAGTTTATATATAACTTACAGTTTTGCGTTGGTCGAGACGATATCGTCTATAAATGACTTCATAAAATATTTTGTGATATTGGGATTAATCTACAATGGCATGCCGTATTCATTGATAATATTTAGGTATATAAAATAAACTAATATCACTATCTATTATAGTTATTTATACTATCTATCATTAGTCCAAAAACGCCTATTAGGCGTTAAATTCAAAAATTCTTTATTTCTTGTCAAAATAAAATATTTAAAATAAATATCAAAGGCATGCAATAACGGAATAAGCAAATATATATGTGATACAGAACGGAATAAGCCAATATATATTCATGTTAAATATTGACAATTGCTTAAAAATTCAGCAAATAAGTGGAAAATTGGAACCCTTAATTTATTGTCAACGTTTGAAGTCCGCATCACAAATCATGCACACCCTTTTTCAACCATACCTTCATGTGACCACACTGTACACACACAGATAGGACACCCATCTACACTTACTTTTATAAATGATTTGGTCATCCATTTTATGGTCCGGCACGGCGTTGGTTAGTAAGTTAGCTGGTAAACAAAACAACACAAAGGTAATGCATATTAAGTCACATAATGTGACAATAGCTATTTTATACCAAATTATACCGTTTTATACCGAATTAAGCTCATTTTACATATAATATTTGCTCTGCTAATAAACGGTAAAAGCGCTTCAAAGAAACGACTATGATAATTATTATTATTCACAATCGTAGAGATATTGCTAAATTCGCAATTCCGATCAGAACCATAAAGATTGTTAACAAGGATCGTACAACAGATATCCCTTTATAGGCAGCGTGAACACGATATGGAGTATATGAAACTATCGGGCACCTGCAACGGTATTGTTATATAAGTAATGATACTATATAGAAATGTACTACGATAACTAGTTATACCGTCAGTTGATTCTAAATACTAATAAAGTTACCTAAAGGAGTTATTAATATTTCAATTTAAATACTGCATATAACGAACAGTGCCGATTGATATGAGAGAATTCATTAAACTTTCATAAAATATATTAGAATATATGTATAAAAATATTAATATAGAACTGCTATAATAAGTATATAGGCATTAAAAATATAATTTCATAAGTAAAACTAAAAACACCTACATGAAATTTAAAATAAAATTCTTTATGCCAAACTTTCTTTTATCCCTAAACAAAATTATTTACTTTGTATTTGAACCAGAACAACGTGAGAATAAGGGGAATATATATGAGCAGAACGCATCATACTATCGAGACGAGCGGGAGGTCTCCTCAGAGGAGTTGCAGAACCTCGGCGAAGCAATTTAGCCAATTTACTGTCCTCCTTCCTATTGACGGGCTCCCGCGCTCTTAATTCGAAAATAGACGCCATTGTGTTGCGTTGCGAAAACATACCAAGATTCTTAACCGTATATGTTACGGGCATTATGCGCAGTTAAAACGTTTAGGATAATTTGAGCGAAGATCGGCTTAGGGTAATTTAGGCGGCGTATCTTTTATTATACGTTTTAAATTGTGCTTAAAGATTACAGATAGGCCGTTGGAAGTAAATATCAGATGACATAAGAACAAGACAAGAGATAATGGGTTTTGAAAGCACAAAACACTAACTAAAACTCTGTAGTGACATTGATTATGTATCAGATTTCTTTAAATGCGTAGAGCGTAAGAGTACTGTGCCGGTGTCGGAGCTCGCGAGCTTTTCTTAGAATATTATTCAACTGACTATTAAATGCTCATAACCAACGTTTTGACGACATACTTATAACCCAATAAAACGTCACATTGGCCCGAAGGAGATGTTTATAGTCGGAATTATTTATAGTTTAAGTCTCAATTCAATTCTCTCAAGTAGCGTAAAGTTCGTTAACCTACTCGGGTTATTGATTTGAGAAAAACATAAATGGTTTTGTATGAACAGATATTTATGTACGTGTGTAATTTAAATATCGTACACAATGAGTTCTGAATATTAACGTGAGAAAATCATATATTAAATGCAATAGCTCATCACACCAACTCGCTAAATATTGCCCATAAAAGACCGCGTCATAAACACGTCGTATCTTATCAAAAAACATATTTACGACTCTCCATATTCGCTTACAAATTGTACAGCATAAATAAATTTTGTGTATCTTCCCTGTCAAAACTTCCACGTTACGTTTCGCTGGCTGGTTTTTATTTAAACCGTTTGCGCGAAAAATATACAAATAGGTGAGCATTGTAAAGAAAGTTACTTTAAATTAAAAAATATTTTTACTGCATCCTATAAATGTGTATAATGAAACCGGATAATAATAAAACAAACATCACATTTTCTTTTTTATAAAAATTTTGATGATATTTGTTATTTATTACCGCATAACTATTACTGTCATCGAATTTTATATAAGAGCGACATATTATTAGTATTTAAAATAAAAGTACATCTATTTCGAAACCAATGATTAAGACAACAGTAACAATTCTTATAATTTTCATCGAATTCCTTAGGTATTAAGAACATAAGCTTAAAATTAAGAATAAGCTAATTATAAAACAAGAAGAATTTCTTATTTAACATGATTATCTATGAAGTGTTTAATGTTCAACATCTAATAATTAAACGACTAGGTATACATTTTAATTAAATATGTGGACATAGTGAGGTTTACGTTAGATTATTATTACACTATATTACATCGGTGGTAAGCGATCTTTAATGTACGTACCAAATATGTCTATACAATATCCACTTACCGTTTCAATTCGTCACTCTTCGTGTTTTTGAATGCAATGGCAGAGAACGGAATCCCATCCATAAAAGGCTTAGCCGAGACTGCAACAATGGACAATAGGCTCACCCCCACCCATACGACGAAACTTATAACATACTCGTAGCTGGTGAAATATGGGTCTGTACTCAAATTCTCTGCCTATCCCATCGGGGAAATACAGGTGTTATGTTATGTTAAGTAGCCCAGAATGTCGTTTATAATTATGAAATATTTTTTATTAATAGTGTTTCTAGTTTGTGTGGTTATATTTTGTTACATTTAATTGTACATAAATACATGTCTACCGTCTACAACATGTCCATCGGTATGCGCTAATTAAGCTAGATACCTGACACTCAAGCGGATAATAGCTATGAATTCGTATATAATCTAGCTAGGGTCACCATTTCGTAGGACATCCTACACTATGTAAAGTCGTCAAGAAATTGCCTCTATTACTGCCCCATACACATTCCACATTGTCGAAATATGGTAGAAAAACTCACACCTTTTCCGCTTTCAAATGGACATTACAGGAGTGTTGTTTACTTTTTAGACTACATATTTTATCATATAATAAATAATGGTTTATTCCACTGATTCTACGTACACTGTATAAATAAATTACAAAAACGTCAGCTAAATTTTTATTGTTTTCTTTACGTACATTGTTTCATCTTTAAAAAATTGCAAAATAATTATATAATAAATTTCTAATATTCTCAACGAAAGTAACAAAACAAAGTAACAAAACAAAGTAACAAAACAAAGTAACATAACAAAGGTAGCAAAATGTCCGTTTTTTAAGCGTCCATAATTTTTTTACAGCAGAGGTACAGTAGCCGTACACCTGGCAGTATTATCCACGAGCCACACAGGCTGACTGTTCTGAATGAGGGTGCCCGCCATTTTGAATCAGAGGGTCGAATTAAATTGACATGCGTTTGTGCAGACGTATTGTGTTTGCCACACAATGTTGTGTTATCGCCTCTAATTACATACGCTCGATGATAGCGTGTCATTAGACAAAAATAATTGCACTGCGTCTGTATCAATGGACGTTATCATATACGCAAAATTATACTAATACATAAATATAAAATCGTCAGATACATTGACAAATTTGAACAATTATAATTGTAGTGTTAAGTGGCATGTATATAGTTATAACTATTCACAGATATTTTATAAACTTGCTTTATATTTCTTGCTAGGTATTTATGACCTCGAAATGTTTTAGTTTGTTAGCCTGTAAGTGTAATAAAAACTAGTAAAAATTTGTGATCTTATAATAACGTGCAATACCGATTGTCCGTTTAAGTCTTAAACTTCAAGATATAAATCGCGAGCACAAACGAGGCGTCGCAATATCGTCGTTGGGCGAGAAATCTTCGTAGCGTTGTCGATAAATGATCGCGTGCCAATGCCGGTCCAGACGCCACGTCAGCGGACTTCGCCGTGAGTTTAGCATATCGCATCAGTTAGACAAATCCTCATAATAGAGGCGCTTACCCTCTTTGTGTTATCGTTAAAACCGTTATCCAAACAAGATATTTAAAAAGCAACCATGCGACATTTTTACGCTATCGCAAAAAAGACCTTAACGCAAAGAGATTCTAATAGGATTGAATGAAAACAGCGGAGTAATAAAGCGTGTCCCGTAATGTATTTATAGAAGATGTGATGACACAGCCCCGCTGCAAGGATCACCTTCAATTTACTGTTCGAGATTACGATTAGCTCACCGATTTAAGCCACTTTCCCTTGAGATTTTATTTAAAAATAATTATATTTGGAGGAACAATTCATTTATTTATACTATATAGATAAATTATATGCGTTTTGGAATCAATTGTAATAATTTATACAATTAAGTATATATATAATGAATTGCAAGAACAACCAAGCTTATTTATAATTAAAAATAAAAAGAAATTACTGTATTATATTTTATCTAATTTTTTAGTTCAATTAGCAATATAATCGTCAATTTTGTTTATGGTAAAGTAAGATCCAATGAATGACAATTAGCAATCAATAATCATATCAAACAATTAATTAAGTTTGCGGACGTCAACCGGTATCATTACTCTGATACCAAAATAAACGAATGTAGATAATGGACAGCGGGATCAATACAAAGTAATCGCGAGCGGATCCAATAAGCCCGACCAAAACAACGGGGGGTCGCATCGAACGGGATCGGAGGCTGTGCGCCGAACATGGGGAAACAATATGGCGGCATGCAAATAGCTCGGCCATTATCGCACCTGGGCAGTGCGAGCCGCCCGACGAGTAAACAAGATTACGGGAATTGAATGGCTAATTAGGGGAAAAGAAGCGGCCCCTGCGACCAAGCTGAGTTATCGTGGCTCGTCCTTGCCATATTTCACGACGCTTAAGTCGCCTTTATTGTTAGGCCGCCTCTTGTTTGGCTAAAGAGGCTTCTTAGCTTATCTCCTCCAAGCTAGCTGGAGTGCATTAGCCGCAGTCGCACCAAGAAGTCAAGGCTGAGTATACTGTAGATATGTTAACGTCCTTAAATACACTTGACTAGCTCGCGTAGCCAATTCGGATCTCTATTTGCAGTAACATTTACATGGGTGCCCATTCAACAGCTTAGTAAAACCGATTGATTTGGAATAATGGAATGAGTTTATTGCGGGGCTATAAGTTTCGCCTTTATAGGCTACGTGACAGCAACTAAATTACACGACTACTTATCCCGCGTTGATAGCGGGACGCGGTCAGCCTCGTATAAGGGTAGTTAATCATTATTCAATTAATTAATTCGTGACTTTTATAGATAATAATAAAGTAAGTTGGTTTATGAGACGGGTTCGTTAATTTAATGTTATCTATCTAATTGTACAAGCCTTCGACCGTGTTGCGTCGAGCGGCGGTTACTGGCGTCAAGCGCGGGCGTATGGCGATGGGAGAGTCACTCGTACATTAACAAAAAAGTAAATATTCGAGGAGCACGTGATCACTGAACCTAAGAAAAAAGAGTTAAACTAAAATTTTAAATGAAAAAAAAAGAGTTACAGTCGATTAAGTATGAGTAAATAAAAGTCAATATAGACGTAAATACATAATCACTAGTAGAAGAATTCTTCTTAAGAATTCTATAAGTTCATAAAGTGTCTAAAGGTAATTTTAGCTTCTTAATTGTCTAAAAGTAAGTGATTATTTAGTCACTCAAGTATCACTTTAAGAACTTACGGAGATAATAACTTACCTATTACAAATGTATATTTCAGCTTTAAAGAGCTAAGCAAAGCTATCAATGAAAAAAATCATTTATTACAATAGATAACGATTATTAAATAATGTATACATTTTCTTAATAACGACGATTTACGATACAAATTACCCTCGGCTCAAACTCTGGACAGTTTATTAAAGCACTAAACTCACATTTGATTTAAAGAGGCGCGTCCAGTTAGAGCGACTGCAACCATAATTTAATTACATGTAGAGCCTGTCACTGAGCCCACACAGAACCTATTTAATACAAGATTAATGAATTATAAGGATACAGCTACATGGTACGCTTTGTAATATTTATTGAATAACTTTAGAAAACCATTAGACGTACCCGTTCATGACGAAGTCGGAATACGTTGCATTGTATGTTCTTATAACAATCGTTTTGTTATAAGTACCTAATATAATATATTATGAATTATTTAAGCGTTCTTTAGACGTTTTTCGTTTTACTGCATAAAGTGGTTACGTACATAAAAATAAATATGAAAACATATTGTATCAAGAAAACTAAGTAGGTAAATGAACCGGACTAAGTTATTACTTATACGACTACCAACATGCTATCCAGATAGCTTGCATAACAAATGCTTACTGGCACTTTTCATGCAAACTTTTCGTTAAACGATAAAATGGCCCTTGGAAATGTGATTTCTGATATGAACACGACTGAAACGAATGAATTACGTGAAAATTACACTCATAATTATACTCAGGATGCCACGATAATACAAAGAAATTATGATGAAATAAAAAACCCACATGTCACAAATAAAAAATGCCGTCATATCATTGGCTAATAAAGGTAGCGTGTTCCGTTCATTATGAGTATGCGACAGAAATTTTAGCAAGACAGAAGTATCCTAGAAGTTTAAAATTTAGTTCATGTGCTAAATTATGGTGATCTGAATTTAAGTTACAGTCTACCAGTTGTAGATGTATAGAATAGATAAAAATGGAGCACATCAAGACTTTTACTTCTTATCGTGCGTGTAAAATATTTTGTTTCCAATGTTGTATTGTACAGTCTTATATTATATAAACACGACAATATTTTTTAATATATAGTCGCCGATGTCAAGAAAAACCGCAATATTTTTTTAAAACCATCCAGTGATCCGCGAATTCATAAAGTCAAACACTTTGTCTAGAAGAAGCCAGAAAGTTCCATAATTTCTTTGCCGAGATAAGAGGCGAAAGTTCACGCAGGAGCGGAGATTTATGACATCACTGTCGCTCCTTTCACTAAATAATAAAAGGCCTGCTGTAAAACGCGGTAGGAGCATAAAAGTTTTACGTCCATACAACCCGTTGGTCTACATAAACGAAGCATGTAGGGCGCGTCGTGTTAGGACGCCAAATCTCCATAAAAGGTAATCAGTGTCGGCACAATAGTCCGTTGCCTCATAAATCGTACGCCAACGTACGCTTATTTCATTCGTATGCCATATGAAGCTTGATTCGATCCTGCGACCAATTTATTAAATCCCCAATTTCACTATATCTCCCCTGAGCCGCGGTGACTGGCGACGATTGCGACGTATTAGTGTGTAGATCGTTTACCTGCAACAATTACCTATAAAGCGCACAGAACATCCCTGCACTACTGCCGTGGTAGTCAATATCTATATTCAGAATGAAATTATTTCCAGATATATAGGAGAGAATATATTCACAGGTCTATATCGCTACGTACAGTCTAGCATGTTTAGACCTTGCAGCTTACCAAATTTTACTCGCCTTCTTGAAAACTGTGGGAAACATTGAAGTGTACAAATTAGAGATTAGAGGCACATACAAAGGAAAGCCCTATAAACCTGGAGTCTATACCCGTTAAGCTCGTTTGCCTGGAACCGAAACTCCTGAAGTGTGAGTCTGAAAAACAACTAGACTATCACTGCAGCATAGAAATACTTACATGTGTACATATGTTGTGTTAAGGTGGCAAGGTAACAAATCAGACTGTTATAAGTTACACTTGGCACCCCACAAATATATTATTTTACGCAAACAAATAAATAACTTTATTATGGACGACAATGAAAAATTGAGCCGTCGGGTGCTGCATATAAATATTGGAAAAACAAATTAATTGCGTTGAAACAATCACACTGTAACGAGAGCATTTTTCTGCGCGACAAGGACATTAAACGAATGATATACAATTGTACATACGCAATTATTTTTCAATATGAAGCGCAGTCCATTTATTCTGTATTGTGTGATCAGGAGGTGCGCGGCCGCCGACCACAGTGACAAACAACATTCGTGGCCGACATTTATGCGATGTCATGTTCCTCAATAGAAATGCTTCGATCTTACTTTTTATTATTTCTTTTTATCAACTTTTTTGTACTTCGATTGTAATGACACAAACTATATTTAATCTCTATAACTCTCCATAGTTCGTATAACTGCGTAAATATCTAGTTTTATTCTGAACTGATATACAGCGACAAATGAGTATTTAAATGTAAAAATTGATCTATATTCATCTTCTTCTTAGTACTTTCCTTAGAAGCGACTTCTCTTTTTCATAAACTTCAAGTATAAAACTAAAACACGTCATATCAAAAAAGACACATACGATATTAATTTCGGGTAAATTCAATAAAAACTTATTTCTATGTTTCGTGGACTCTTGTTCGCCTCTGACAAAAGTCTCTCGTCTGCGCAGGCCCTTAAAGAAACGTAATAGTACGCCGAATTTGGAGGACGTAGTGCGGGGGAGCTATCAGATTGGAAAGAAGACAATACTTTCACGGTTATAAGGTGGCAGCTAGGGGAGCCATTTGTATGCGTAATGGAAGATCGAATTTCGTATTTGTTCGTGGAGTCGTTAACAGCACCTTCACGCTTGTTTATAAAGAAAACAAAACCCTTTACCCCGTATCGCGGGGCGGCGGGCGGCCAGCCGCGAAACCCTACCGAGCTCGCAACTCCACCATAAATATCAAAATAAATTTAATATCTGCATTGTATTTACGCCTAAGCTAATAAACCTCATCAACTCGTTAAACCACTTTGTGAAATGTTATACGGATTACCAACATATTGTGAATCGCGTGTACGGTAATATATAAATTCACTTTACACTAATTATAATTCACATTACTTGGTGAATGTAACGTCATCGACTTTTCAATTAACGGCAGCTGATATCGCTACAACAAAATGCGACTAACAAAATTAGCACTTTGAAAAAAAGTTTTAAGCCAATGTAAATTGTTTTGACTGCCTCGTTGCTCTGGTGATTGCAAGGGCGACTGCTGTTCGAGGGGTCCTGGATTGAAATCCGTAGTGGGATACTATTGCATTTTTCTAACTTAGATTTTGTAGTAGAAATTTCTAGTAGTGGCTCGGAGTCTAGGTCAGTCCTTACAGTCATAGCGTCACTGAGTCTTGAAAGGAATACTTTACCTCAACCGCGATTCAGTGGAATACTTAACAAACATATTTACTCTCTTCATTTGGGCATTACATGTAAAAGATAGTCATGCTTTCTCCCACATCTCTATAGGTTCCGAATTTTCGGTCATCAGTCTATATTTTATGGGACATGACTCCAAAGAGATGGAGCGTTAAAGAAAGCCACGCGTCAAAGATTTTGTATGTATGCGTCCTTGTCCGCGTGCCCGCTGTTCTGTTGCTCGTCAAGTGCCGCGGCCGGCGCGCTCCGTGGCTCGTACGTAAATATTCACGTTTTATTAAACTCATAACACTCTGTTTATGGGTACATAAAACCTTTCCTATGGTAGCGCTTTACCTTTAATCTTATGAAGGAGCTGCGGAATTGCCAGCACAAAAATTATTTTATGCTTTTGTATAATCAAATCAAGCATTCCTTAATCTAAAATATCTAGATGTTCATCACTCACAAATTCATTATTATTGGACACACATTATTGGACACACCCCCTTGTTAATTATTATACGATTATAACTAAAAACAGTTTGTTCCGCAAACTGTCGGTGAAGTGACAGAGGAAGGTACACTAAAACGAAACAATATTAAATACTAATCATATATCATATTATATCAATTATTACTATCACAGTTTCTTGCTCTTTTTGTAAATGTTTTTTTTCATTTCTCACGAACTGATTTCATAATTAGTTATTACGGATAAAACTGGACTAAACAGATTAAAACAAAATCTCGTATTAAAAAAATAAGTTCGATTTTTTTTTAAGTTTTAATGATTGTAATAATTGAAATTACATCTGATTGTAATAGAAACAATTGTAACACCATAGTTAATGAATGACCCACCGTCAAAACAAATAAATACATACCTTACCATTTTAATTAGAAGATAATTTTTGCACAAAATTGGAGCATCATAGGCTTTGCGAACGCGGTGTCAAGATCACGTCGGCCGTAGAGTCGCTACCGTCGTGGGTAACACGCACCTCCACCCCCGCCTACTCCCACCACCCGCCACCCTCAACCCTCGCACGACGCATGCTCCAATTATAATCTGCTTAGTGATGTTCTATGTCGATTAAATTTTTTATTTAAAAACGAACATATAACCAACCAATTCGTCCCACGAAATCTATTTAACGAAACTCATTATAAACGCTCCTACTGAATATCAGGCAACCTTTTTATAAGTCATAATTGGAAAATCCAGATCATATTTCAATGCCATCATTTGGTTAAGAATAGGAAACACAGCATTCATAATGAACATAAGCTTCCCCGTGTCTAGTGAAGAAACTGAAAGGGTTAATCGTGATAGCCACCCGCGGCGGATAACTCGATAGCTCGACATAGGATAGGGCGGCATTATCCCGTCGCGTAGAGTGCGCGCGCAGCGGCGTCGCGCGGAGGGCGTCAAATCGCGTGCGGAGGGCGCTCGAGCCGCGCGTGTTCCGTCGCCGCGTGCTCTCGGCACAACACAGGACCGCCACGGACACTCGGTGCTCAGTACGCGACCTGCTCCTCGGTCAGTGAC
>DWFV01000705.1:0-13117 GCA_018246775.1 Parelbella machaon machaon
CAATGTTCTATTTACCTGTAACCACATTGATTGTGACTGTGGCCAAGAGTCGTTTTTCATTAAAATAACATTCATATCGTCCATAAGCGACGGCACAGGGTACATGCCTGCAATGGACGCATCACGGTACGCTAGCTTTGTACTGTAACTGTTGAGGCCATAGAAATCAGCCGAACCACGAATTAGACTAACATCAGCAGCTGAAAGCACTGGCAATCGAGACTTTTCAAAACCTTGCTCTTTGCTCTTAAGTGCGACATTGCGTTTCAATTGCTCGGGATAATCTCCGTCTTTGGAGAAAATTGGATGAGCGTATTGACCCCACTGTAAAACAAAATACGTCTTAAAAAACTAATGTAATCCGCATTTGAAACTTAACTGACTTAAATGAAATAAGACTTGCATCAAATTGCCTAGCATCTATAGCCGCTTGATGATCATCGAATGCATTAGATGCAGGTTGTATCCAGGGGCAGCTGATAGTAATGCCAACGGTTCCGTTCTGGGTTTTTCTATATTGCTCGTCGTACAATCTATACACTTTTGCGTGAGCAAGAAGCACGTTTTTGGAACACAAATATTCGGCGATGCCAGAATCATTCAACATGGGTGCTGTTATTGTCGAGCCGTAGCCTTCATAGCATAACTGTTTGGGCTCGTTGATCGTTATCCACATTTTAACTCGATCCCCAAAATTTTCAATTAAAACCCTTGCGTAGCTCACAAACCAATCCACCACATCAGGATTCACCCATCCACCTAACAGCTGCAGTCGCTGCGGTAGGTCCCAATGGTACATCGTAACTAACGGTTTAATGTTCTTGTCCAACATTTCGTTTATGAGTTTATTGTAGTAATCGATACCGGCTTGGTTGATTTTATTGGAAAAACCATTTGGTAGTATCCTTGTCCAGGCAATGGAAAATCTGTAGAAATGTAAGCCGAGTTCCTTCATCATTTCGACGTCTCGTTTGTACAAATGGTAGGAGTTTGCTGCTACGTCTCCATTGCTTCCATCCTCTATTGGTGACGGTCTCATGTGTGTTGCAATATCCCATATTGATATTGATTTACCTGAAAAAATGCTTAAAAACGTTATAAAATTCCTGCGAAGATTTCTTCTCCAGCTATCAGAGTCATAGTCCAAAGATATTTCTACGACTAAGCAACAGTGGTAGCACAATTCAATCAATGAAACATAATATTTCAGTAAAGCCAACGAATCTGTATCCTGTGGATACATACATACATGTTTGACGTGGCATCTATAGATAAATTCATTAAGATACTCACCATCTTCATCCCAGGCTCCCTCGATCTGATAAGCCGCTGTGGACGCGCCGAATATAAAGTTATCTGGAAATTTTCTTACTCGACTGTTCGATAAGACAGCATTAAGTCCAAGTAGAAGCGAGATACTGGAACAGTGTTACCATTTTAATAGCTTAATAACTTAGAATTAACGGAGATATCGCAATTTTTTTTTAGATAAGGTCCAAGTGTATAAGAAATAATAATAATACTTAACAAGAACACATTGAAATATATCCAATACTTTTTCCGCGATGCGCGCAAAACTGCAGACCTCTATAATTTGTTTAGGTATAACTACAGATAAAATTGTCCAAAAACTTAGTCGACTTAATTGAAATATTTCGATAAAACTTCAATTATTAGCGACTTTTTGCTTAGCAGCTGCATGCTGTCAACGTACTAAAAACTATTTAGTATTTACAGAAATAAAAGTATAACATCACTTCTGTATTTCTCCGAAGAGGTAGACCGAGGAGTGTAGTGCACTTCCACGATTCATTTGTGTTGTTATACGTTTCATCATGAAATAAGAGGTGGGCATATTGTTTTACATCAGGTATAAATCCAGGCTTTGGGGTACCATTGGAAATTTATATATTTGTTTAAGAAAACGAACAGTACCCGATCCGGGGTTAGAACCCAGGACCTCTCGATCAACAGTTGAACTAGCAACCAAACAAAAAAATTAAATTACATACATATTACGTACATAACAATCAATCATAAACAAAAACAAATTCTATGTATTAAGTATAATTTATAGATATTTACCCATAAAACGCCGCTCGAGTCATCTTACCACTGACTTAAAGAGGTCCGACTGATTTTACCTAGTGGCTTTATACTCCTGGCTACACATGGCTATTTAAACATGCGATTTCGACAATGCATTCGATACGTTTAACATTAGGAGCGCAGAAATTCATTTTACGCATAATGGGGGTATGTATTATATTAACGTACAGATTTATTTTTCGCAAGGCCTGATTTGCATAAAAATGGTTATTGTGTCCAAGTCCATAGTCTAGGCTACTGTAAGCTAGTGCTTGTCTGCCTGCTTATCTGCCAAAGTCATCTGCCCGTCGTGCATCATACTATACAATAGATGACCCTCTGGAGACCAGCTTTACGCGGTAAGACGCAACTTACCTATTTAGGTACAGCTATATATATGTTAAGGCCGCCGACAGATCACAGCTTAAACGGAGCGAAAGCTGTCATCTGCTATCAATATAATCAGCGTGGAATTTATATGCAAAACCCTTTTGGAGAAGCCTATGTCCAGCTATGGACTGAGACAGGCTGATGATGAAGATGATGATAACAGTAACATAAAATTCTACAAAACGAAAATAAAACATTTTTTCAGCAAACAAATACTTATTAAGGGAATTTCATAACAAAAACCGCACATTCATTTCAAAATAACCTCATTGAAGACACAAAAATATATAAAATGCACTCCATATAATACACAATTAATAATAAATCTGAAGGTAAATCACCGCAGGGAAGTTTGCAGAAGTTACGACAGAATTTCGTCACAAAGAGGAAGTACATTAGCATGAGAGCAACAAGTTATAATTACATACTTCATTTCAATGATATCAGTTTAACAAAAGCAAAAAAACAATATTAAGCGAAAAAATTTTGGGTTATACAAGTCGTATTCTTCATCGCTTATGGGAAACACTGGTTGTCTCATCAGATCTCGTTGTGCTGATGTTACATCGCCTACAACATAACTGAAACAGAGAACATTATGGAGATTAAAACTTCATATCGGATTTTGGGTCTGATGTCGGATGTTCAGCTGTGAAATTTCAATCGGACCTGAGATAGATCGAACCAGAAATACATTTCAAGTCAGTAATGTGTTATGTATTAGTAATAATGCTTTAAATTTGTTTCCCACTTCGAGTTTCAGGGGTTTCATTCGCGGCCGGCACCTCTTAATTCTTTTCGCATGATTTTGCATATGAAACAATTTCAATGTGTTTGATAAGTTTCTTTTTAACTTGCACTAACAATAAAGGTTTACAATATACATCATAAGTAAACCTAGATAAGTTAGCGCTGTTCATTGTGTTATCTTAAAATATCAATTCGCACGTGGCCTTCCAGGTGTACTTTAGTCTCAAGCTTTTCATTTCATGCTTTGAGATACGTGTCCAAAATTGGATTGATAAAAGGGGCCACGATGACGACTTTTGTGTCTTATAGTCAGTCTTAAGTCGATCAGTGGTTACGACTCAATTGATAGTAAAAATACTTTCATTAGTACAATGACACTTTTTTGTGCCATGAATTACGAATTAAGTTAGGTACATGTTTAACCTTAATTCCAGACGATCTTCGCTCATCTAGTCTCTTCTTTTTATAATCTGAAAAAGAGTACTTTTTCACAAATTGGAGGGAAAGAGGTATATATCATGGGGACATAATATAAAGAGAAATATACTTATATGAATTTGAATGTCCAAAACTACTTACTTCTGCCAATTCGATTGGTGCCCAGTTTCCTAACATTGGTCAGCTGTTCTTGATGAACCTAATATTAAAGATATCAAGATAATTGATGTGAATAACAAATTACTTGTGACATATGGAATTTGGTACTTTTGCAAAAAGGGCGAAAAAACAATTACATAATCATAACAGGAGTTTGGGTGATTTTTTTGCCCCTGTAAATGTTCATAGTAATTCGTAATGTATACCTGAATCGTGGGGAACATGTGTGGCGCGTAATACTTCGGAGAAAACAATTCGTTGTAATACTTTTGCGACTGTAACAAAGATAATACTGAACTATAAGAGTCTAGTGAGATCATTAAGATACTGGTAACAAATTATAATAATTCAATATTTGCTAAGGCATGGCAAATTAATAATTATGTTTTACCTCTAGAAGATACCGCGATGGCGACAAGATATATGAATTGACTGTAAGAAAATTGTTTTTTATTAAAAAATAGCATAGAAAATCCTCGATGTATTTTACGTTACTTATTGAACTTCAATTTAATTATGTTGAATTTAAGTTTTCATAGAATATATTGAAAATGCAACGTAGTTAATGCAAAAATACGAAGACTTGGATTACTAAAATTAACTTCATATGAATTACCATTTGGTATAATTTGCGTTTCACTTTTAAATGTAACGACTCTACCATCGACCGTTGTCTTCACTGACTTTCTCCCTGTGTTCTTTAAAAAACTTTCATTGTAATCCGTAGTATCACTTTCCACTATAGCACTCCACCAATCACTCGTAATTGTGCTCACATCGCAAACGCTAGCTGGATCCGTTGCAGTAGACTGATTGGACTTTGTCGTTACATTTACTTTATATTTCTTCTTCTTTTTCTTGCTATTATGCTGTTTCTTTTGTATCTCATCAATATAATCCATTGCGACATAGCTACATAGAGTCGTATCTGTTTTCGTACTATCACTTGTACCACTTTTAAGGTCTCTGTTTCGTTTAGCATTACCTAAATCATTTAAATTGTCAGTATACATTAAAACTCATTTAAAGCCCTGATCGTAACTGATATATATGCTTCTTACCTTTACATAGAGATTCTTTTATACCATCTTTAATATATTTTTTATTATCCATAATACATTGTATTGCGCATGTTGAGTTTCTAATCTGCATTTGAGTTTGTTTTTCTAAAAATTATGGTAACACAATATTTTATAAAAGCATTGTATAAATCGTAAATGGTAGAAGAATACGTTTAAGGCAAATCAAAGACACTATTATATGTATATTGGTCACTTTTTAAGGTCATATTTAACTTTTGATAAGAGAAGTTAAAAAGGCTTGATATTGTAAACTTAATAATAATCCACATAAAATTGATAGTAACCCATAAAATGGATTTTGATCAAAATTACGATTCTAGTGTTGTACTGCGCATGAAAAATTGTAGGTATGACATACCGGTAGTACATGCATGTGTTAATTTTGCTTCTTTTGACATATACAATTCGGGGTTGTTTAACATAGATGTCTTGATTATTTCACATTGACATGAACTGAAAATGAAAACTATAAAATTAACGTTAAAGTTAAATTTGACGTTTTCTTACGTAATGATTTCTAGGATTCAACTTCTACCGTAAGCCACATCAGGGGACTTTATTCCATTGTATTCTTCGTTAAATAAGTGAATGCTATAGTACAAAGTGAGGTATAATAGATATCAATAGTAAAGTTCTGCAAAACGATTCTGACCGTAGCATAATGAACTCATTAGTATAAGTGTTGTTACTAACCATGAATTTACACTCTGCAATCCAGAACCATGTTTTGTAACTGTAAAAATGTAAAAGTCAAGTGTACGTAAAATTCACAATTGGAAGACACAATTAAAAAATATTCGTGCAAAGTTTTCGAATATTACCAAGTCTCTCGTTGCCAAGAAAAGTCATCTCGGACGGATTATTTTTATCATTACAACTAGATATTGACGGTAAGAGAGATTTTAAAATAGCCACCGGATTTCGGAATCTGTAGCAAAAATAAATATTAATGACAATTTTTAATTTCACAATTATACTTTTTTGTCCAGTATATTTGTTTACTTACTGTAAATGAAAAAACTTATTGGAGATGTACCTGGAGAAATATGCCAGAAAAGAATGAGATTTCATTTACAGAAGGAGGTTGTTATTACAGGTTTAAGGTTAGCTTACATACCTAGTGTAAAGTTATTTTCAGTTTCGAAAAGTAATTCTAGAATTTAAATAATCAAATAATACAAACAAATAGACCATTTATCATTTCTCGTAATGTTATGGCATTGGAGAGACATACTTAGAATTAAGGACAATAGTAATGAATATTCAGTTACTCACAGCTTAACGTTCTTAATATTCAATGACTTAACGGAAGCTGAATATTTAGTATCGTCACAAATAATATTTTCATTGTCAACGTACGAATTAGGTTTTGATAGTAAAGGAACATGTATATGATCCATCTGGAAAAAAATTAAGAAATCGATTCAAAAATGTTAATAGCTCAACAATTCATAGAATATCATTCAAAATCCAAATGTTACTTTTCCTTCTTGGCATTTAAAGGACAATTTAACCTATACTTAAATATGACGTTATTTTACAAATATTACCTGTGGCATTAGGCAACTTAAAGATTTTATGGTTGCTTTATCATTTCCAGAACATTCTTTAATGTTCTCAATGCAATCTCCAGCTGTTGAAATTTTTTGTTTCACATTCTTAGTACGAATATTCTCTTTTCCAATCACATCATTTATTAAACCTAATTTATTGAGAGAATCATTGTTGCTATCACAACAACAACAAATATTGTCTGTACACGGACATAAATTTTCATTATTATGCGCATTACTTTCAAGATTCTAAAAATAAAAGCAATTTTAAAAGTTAATAATTGTACTAAAATTATAGGACAAAGCAAGTATGTGATTTGGTCTTTCTACCTTTGTATTTATAAATTCATGAGAGTAAATCTCAGTTTCTTCGCTTTCTTCGTCAATGTTGTTCATCATAAGTAAATTTGTTTTAGGCATACAATTATAATTTTCGTCAAGCTGACCATTCATCCATTCATTATGTTTTAAAAAATTATATATTCTGTACGTTTTTGCAAGTTCCATATCCTTTTTGATTGCATTTGCATCGGCTTCTGTATTGGCGATATTTTCCATATACTTTTTTCTCCGTTTGAAATTACTGGCATGGTTTAAATGGGGTAACAGACTTTTCGTTACGTTTGTCTGTGTGTCGTACTTTCCCTTAAAAATAACTTTCCAGCACACAAAGTAAAATGATAACATTTTTATAATTTTTTTCCAATTAAGACGTTTATGACGTTCCTCCTTTATTACTTTCTTAGGCTTTTTCGGATATTTTCCTTTAGCCATTTGTATATCTCTATTACCAGGACATGATTTTATTCTTATTCCGTCATTGACACTAAAATTTTTATTAGTACTTTCTTTCACTGTGTTTTCTGCTGGCGGGGAGTCATTTAAATCAGTCTTTGTACGATTTTTATCATTTTTACATTTTACATTTAGAGTGAATTTTTTATGAAGTCTATTTCTTCCAGGGATCTTTGATCTCGGTATAACACTTGGAAAATTAATGATGTGATTTTGATTCGATTTAAATGTATGACTTTCTATATTAGTTAATATACGCGTGTTTGGTGACGTCTTGTAACAGAAAAATGATTTTATCTTCTTTCGCATAATATAAAAAGTTGCTTTTGTGCAGTTTTTATAGTGATTTTGTGCGTTTCTACGATTTGATCTGTATGTTCGTGATCGAGTATTTAATTTTGATTGATATATTTTTATCTTGTTTTGCGCTAGTGTTATTATATAGGCAGTTTTACTTCTTAGGACCTTATTTGTTCGTTTCTGTTTTTCATTGCTTATGACATTTTCCTTACGAATTATGTTAAAAGTGCCGTAATCATTCTTAGGAGCCTTGTAGAAATCGGATTTGATATTTTCATCAGTATTCTTTTTCATAGAATTTTCAGGTACATAGAAAAGCTTTTCATTGAAAAAAACATTTCTATATACGTATCCAACAGTTACTTCGTTCTTTGGATGTGAGAAATATGTAAAATCTAAATGATTGCCTTGTACAGATTTGTTGGGAATATTTTCATTTTCCAACTCGTCATCAGATATATCTAACAGCGGAGTTTTCTCTTGATTATCGTTTATTTTATTTGCAAAATAAGGTCTTATTTTACTTGTATTGGGATTTTTCATGCTTCGAAGAAGACTGTCTTGTTCCGTACAATTATGTGATTTATTGGATTTAAACTAAAGAAGAAGGAAAAAGGATTTACGTATTTTTAATTTTATTTGGAAGATTGCAAATTTTTCTATTGTGTACATATTTGCATATTTACTCGCTAAAATAATTATGAAGCATATTTTACACGGTGATGATAGAAAACGTAATAGAGCATACACGTTACTAATTGAACGGATAATGAGATTTTACTCATAGCTAATATCATCACTACTTACAAAGCAATTGGGTCTCGGGTGCAGATTCGTTACGTCACAATCGGATATATTTCCACTGTCGTCCGTGTCATCTGATGATCCTCTTTAAGAATTCGTTATAACAGTAAATATTATATTTTGAAAAGTTGATTGCTGATGTTATAAAAAAATGCCTATTGCATGAACGGTAATGGATGAAATGGATTATTATGAATATAATTGATTATTGTCTCATTTTTAATATTTAGTTGCATTGTTAGCCGACGTTATCAAAAACGTTTTGTTGTCAATTCGAAAAAACCAAAACAACCAAAAAAATTGTCATTACAATTATAGCAAAACGGTAAGGTTTTTTGGTGTATATGCCATAGACATACACAAGGAAAAATGTTAACACATAGACCCAGAAGAAGTATTTAAACTAATTATTTACGTGTACGGGCATATCCGTTTAATAAATAAATTTGAAACTAATATGCCAAAAAACTTCAGATAAGTACGTGCGTAAAAATGACCTACGGAATAATAACGCAATATTGTATGTAACAGTTGTTTCTATCGCATTATATATACTATTCCCCAATCTTTTTCGTAAGTTTTCATTTAATGGCCCAATTCTATTATTATTCTGATCAATATGTTGAAATTTATTTTTTGGAAATAATTCATTCTGGCAACAATCACGAAGAATCCAATTGCTTACTTTTCTAAACTGATGTCACTGAAGTCTCCATAATCTGCTGGGTTCAAACAGATGGTACACAAGCCACCAATATCGGAATAGCAACTGGCGCAAAACGCGCCCGGACAGTTTTGCGTCTCACACCTGTTGAGATTAATGATCATGTGCATTATACCCGTACTTAAGCTATCCGTAATCGGTCTGTACTGGACCTATATGGGATATTAGTAGTAACACATTTTTTACATAACATAAGTAGTGTGGGTATAGCATAAGTGATGAAACGTGGGAATGTACTACACTCCTATGCCAATAACTTCGGATAAATACATGCGTGAGGTTAATGGCTCGGGTTTACCTTATAAGCTCTGTATTTAGTTCACTTTCAATTTCCTTTGCATTGCATAATAAGCATTGGGGTTCCTGTGGAGTGATTCCTAAGATGTATCTCAGCCAATAAAAACTGTAATGAATTTTGATATTAATTAACTTTGGTTACAAACTTGCTGATGTGAAAAATGGACAGCAGATGTCTGGAATGTTATTAATTCGACATAGTCCGACGCCGAACCGGATCATTGATAGAGGAGCTGTGATTGACAACAGAGCTGTGATCCAGAACCGTCATTGATGACGGCATTTTTGTTAGTACTATGTTCTTACTTTGATTATACGCAAGACATGCCCCCTGCGTGGTAGGGATTATAATTGCCGACTCTTACTACTAAAGGAACTTCTTCTATGAAGACAGTGTATTCTATTGATTAACGTATAGTTGATGAAATTAAAAGTAGCAGATGTATAAGATTGATACCAAAGATTTTGTCAGTTTTTTTATTGCGTACGTAATTCGCAATATCGCGAATATTGAGTCATTCAATTCTATTATATTCTACGAATTTAACTCACGGTATATGAGTATTGAGCCAATGTCGGAATGTGAGTTTTTCTTCCGGTAGATATTTATATTCCTTGTGAAGTTTCCTTCTGGCGAATTTCATAAAACCTCCTGAAAAAAGTAGGTATTGCCATGTGACATACAATACAGCTATTTTTATATACAACTGTACTCAATAATTATCAGGCTCGTCGAAAGACAGAGGTATAAATATTTTATCAAGTGGCATATGGACATAATGTTGTAGTCATTTGGAATGCCTCACGAGTCTAGTTAAACTTGCTTGGTCAATTGTTACAAACAAAAGTTGGCCTCGACTCTTTATGGAAAAATATTCTAAATAACGGAGATCCCGGTTTTACGATTTCTATAAAACTGGGATAGTATAAGAAAGATCTGGAATCGAATTAGAAAGAATATCTCATCGTTATTAAAGAGATTCATAAAGAAATCAGCAAAGGATTCGCAGGTAATAACACACTTGTGCTTCCTCAGTTGAATCATGGAGAATATCTTCTATCGTGAAAAAAAAAATTGTTCATTTTACCTAGAATTTAAATGACACCTAAATATATGAAGAAACAAATGCACGTCATACCCCTAGTTCTCAGAATATGATCGTACAGCCATAAAGCGCGCGCTTTCGCACGTTCTGGTCGATAGTGCCCCATGATAAGGTGACGCAATCGGAGGCCGTACGGCTCGAACAGCGCGAAGAACCATAGGAGAAATATCAAAACACCTATGAAGTGGAAGAGATGATTATTTCGTAGATTGTAATGTTAGTTTTGTTACACTATGTACCTATAGCGGAAATGTACCACAGTCAAAATATTCTGGTACAATAAATGGCCTTATGACCTATATGAAAGAAACCTTACAAGAAAATATGAAATTTCAACATCACGCTGCATTTTATTGAATAACATACCAATCTGTGTATATCTCTTCAAATCTGGTGGATAAGGATCAGGGAGGCAGGATAACGTGGATGATTGCGCTGATAGTGGAACAGTCAGAGCTCTGAAGATCGATCGCAACATGTCCGCTATTATCCCTGTTCCAGTTATAATTACACCTGCATCTCTTGGACCAGCTGAATAAACGTAAAATTATTAATTTCTTTAAATGTACAAAAAAGTCAAAAGGGGGAAGAAAATTTGACAGAACTGTAGTGGCAAGACGTGACAATTTGTATTTACAATAAAAAAGGGATCCTCACGGTTTCGTTAGAGTACCTAAATTTATATCAACCGACAAGTTGCTATAATATGTAGTATCATAAATAATATTTGTTTTTGATAAAAATAGGAAATTGAAATTAGTTTAAAAAGATAAAATATAATATAGGGAACATGTTTTACTAGATGCACTTACGTGGCAAATTCGTTTGACGTTTTCCATGATAACGTATGGTCGTCAGCACCCAGTACAAACTGTAATCAGCCACCATATGTATCATCAGCTTGAATGTCGTGATAGTCATGAACACCATAGAACGGGTGAGATGAACTCTTTCTGACGGCACGAGGCGAAAGGATGTCGTCTGGAAGAAATTTATAAGATTATATCAGGTAATTTTAACGACAACAAGACTGTTTATTTTAGCTTCTACTGAAGGCGGTAGAGATCTGTGCGTAGGGTCCGTCTTAGGAATCTTTACCATTGTACCCATTTATACCGCAAAATACATGAAGCAATGTACCTAAGGCGTTTTAAATGTACATTGGAGTAGAAACAATGAAATGAAGATTCCTATCGTTTTATTTACGAATATGTAGTATATGTACTTTGCCAGTTATTAGGAAGCTATTTATGGTTATATATATTAACTAAGGTAGATTGCCTAAAACTGTAAAGCAATACTCCATAAGTAATGAAGTACATGTCCAGGACATTAGACCGAAGTCAATGAACATACCATCGATGTACTCAGAATTATCAAACAGTAAATTATGTACCCAGTGCAACCAGTGAGACAAATATTATATTCATAGGTAGTTCTTATAAAGCTCACGGTAACATATTTAGCTCGTTCTCTTCTGTTCAAAGGCAGTACAGTTTCTCTCCCCTCCTGTAATCTTTGCAAATCTATATCACGCAACTCTTTGGTGATGTATCTGTTATCGTACCGTGAACGTGTTTCGAACATTTGCTGGTAGTATTTAGCCCTAAAAGTAATTATGAATATCGATAGTTAGGCGAGATTGTTTGATGTTGCAATTTCTTTAAATCAAATACTGTTTAAATTTAAAAGTATAGCATTTAAACGACATGAAATATAAATAAATGAGAAGGATATTATGAATAATCATTAATTGTAGTAAATAATAACTATAACGGGAATCATTACATAATAAAGGGGAATATGGGCAAAACTCCTTCTGGGCGGCTATATCTAGCAGTGGACAGATACAGGCTGATGAAGATGGTGACGATGACCTAAGACAAATTAAAAAATGAAAAAAATAAAGCTACCTGAATATAATAAGCAGTAGGAATAAACTAGTGACGCAGGAGCTCCACGAGAGCCATGTAAGGAGGGGATCGGCTCTATTTCTAATTTCCGTGACGATACCAGCAGTAACTTGGCTAGGAGAACTACTGGAATTGGTCGTGAAAGTATAAGACTGGTGCATCCGGAGATTAATGAACAACATCGCCTTGACACGGCTGATGAATGTTCGGAGTCCTACGATGGTCAAAAAGAAATTTATAGACATTTTGTTAAATAATCAACCGCTTCAGTTACAGACCACTCGATAAACACAACTCGGTAAAGATGCTCCATATACCAGTAATTTAATAATTTAACAAAGAGAACAGTGCTGACATATTAGCAGTAAGAGCGGATTTGCTACGTGATAAAGTTTAACAAAGATTGCATGTCTTACAAATATTGCAACATGGAACGAAAAGTACAAGATAATAATGAGCCTCTACAGGATTTTGAATTTTGTTTTACAATAATTTTACAATAAGATGCTATTAAGGCTAAGGCTATGAAGTAAACTCGTTTTCCTTCTCATATCTGATTCACGATATCCAATTGCTTTATACTTTTAAGTAGTGTTAATTTTTTACTTAGATGATCAAAAATAAGAATCGATAAGTGATAATGCATACTTCTTTTTATAGTTGCAGCGATGGATCCTTCAGCAAATTCAGCAACCTTACATACATAATCGTTGGAATT